>MJUU01056572.1:52718-152585 GCA_002080025.1 Modiolus philippinarum
AAGGCCTTTTCAAAATCAATGAGGAGGAGAATGCCAGGGATATTTTGTTCCTCTGTGTAATTTAATATATCATATATAAGTCTTGTGTTTTCTCCGATGTATCGCCCAGGAATAAAACCGGTCTGATCAGTATTCATTATATCTGGCAAGACAGACTTTATTCTTTCAGCAATACAACTAGAGGCTAGCTTATAAACTGTGTTTAGAAGACTTATTGGACGCCAGTTTTTTTAAAAATTGTCTTGGTTTATCCCCCTTTGGGATACATGTAATAATTCCCTGTTTTTGAGTGACTGACATTTCACCAGTTCGGAAACCATAGTTTATGGATCTTAATATGAATTTACCAATATCTATCCAGAAAAATTTAAAAAATTCACTGGTGAATCCATCGGATCCTGGACTCTTGCAAGTTTTCATGCGTTTAATAGCAGCAGTTAATTCTGAAAATGAAATTTCACCTTCCAAAGATTCTTTTTGAATATCATTCAGTTTAGGAATATTCTGAAATGGGATTTCCCTATTTAGATCAATGTCATTTAGGTTTTCTTTTTTTGTATATAAATTTTGATAAAATTTTTTGGCTTCTGTAAGAATTTCATCTTTATCACTGATCGTGTCACCAGTAGTACTAACAAGTTTTGGTATTGTTTTATTTACAAAATTTTTACCTTCGAGGTTAATAAAAAAATTAGTTGGTTTTTCACCTTCCTGGATCCATTGTGTTTTTGACCTAATAAGCTGTCCCTTCATTTTTTCTTGACGTAATATTTTTAATTCAGATTTTTTGGTTTCAAGTTCTTCTAAATTGTCTTGTATATTTAATTCCAACCTTCTTATATCTTCAACTAATCGCTCTTCATGCTTGTTTTTTTCCCGCTTTTTATAACTTGCATATGAAATTGATTTTCCCCTAATATTAAGTAATAAAGTTTCTAAAAAAAGTTGATCATTAATAGTAAATTGTATATCATTACAATCTAAATCATTGAAATTTTCTCTGTCATAAATTAACAATGCATATTGTTCCTTTATCTGTTTTATAGTTTTTTTCATTAATTGAACATATACTGGATCATACAAAAGCGAATTATTAAATTTCCACAACCCTTTCCCTATCTTGAAATCTTGAAGTTTAAACTGTAGCACCACTGGTGAATGGTCAGATCTATAACTTGCTAAAATTTTTACATCTTGTATAAAATGGAAGAAACTCTATGATATCAAATAAAAGTCAAGTCGTGCTTGCTTTATTGGATTACTCTTTCGCCATGTGAAACGCTTAAGTTCTGGGTTAATTTCTCTGAAAGGATCAATAAGATCATATATTTCTTTTAAATTTACTATTTTTCCTTTTGACCTGGGGTTATTAACATTACAGTAGTTAAATGTATCAAGTAATTGGTCCTGTACTAAATTAAAATCTCCAGTGATCAGAATAGTTTGATTTCCACAATCCTCAATTATATTGTTTATTTTATCAAAAAAATCTGGAGAATCCTGATTTGGACCATATAAATTAATAAGAATAGTCTTTTTCTCTTCAATTTCCATGTCTAAACATAAAAGATTACCGTTATTATCTTTTCTTGTTCTGTTTATTTTGTATTCAAAATTATTCTTAAATAAAATTGCCACTCCTCTTTGATTTGATAAATAAGAATTAAAGATGCATTCTCCTCCCCATTCACGCCTTATAACTGACTCATCTTTTTCTATAAAATGGGTGTCTTGTAGACAATAAATATTGCAAGATTTGGATTTCAGAAAATCAAACACATCTCTCCGCTTTTCCGGTGAATTTAAACCTTGACAGTTATACGAGACAATTTGTAAAATGTTTTTACTCAATTAAACATATTTTGAAAATACTTAGGAAGAATTTGATATCATATAAATGTATAGACCTCTGATATTTGTCTCGTAAAATTGTCTGTAAAATAAATAATTCTTGAACAACAAAATTTACCTCAAACCATGTTCTTTCATAAATTTTATACTCTGCCAATTCTATTTCTATAATAAAACATAAAATACAATGAAAAAGTAAGTTTTTCAGCATGTTAGTATTTGCTGACCATAAAAACCAAATATAATTATCACACTCCTGAAGTATACCCACTCAATTGTTGACAAAACATGGAAAAGGGGAGGCAATTCAGTTTAGTTTACAGAATTTGAGTATTAGTTTAAAATATAAATATGTTATTACCTAACAATGACATAACTATAATTTAATCAATATATATTTAAGCTGTTTGTATTTCTTTACTTTTTATTCATATTGTGTTTAAAAAGTCATCTGTTTCATGTGTTAATATTCCTGCTTTCCACTGTAGTAATAGATTTCAGAATTAAACAATGACATTTGTCATGACACATCATGTAAAACTGATCATATCAGATCAACATAACATTACATATCAACTTTCCCCAGGTTTTAGCTAATCATTAAATCTTACTATATGAGCCAATGCAATATTGACAGAAATTTATGATCAGTAAATTTCTCAAAAGTCATTTATTTTTTTTTTGGTGAGGAGAGGGGGGGGGGTCACTTTCTGCTTTTTATGGTTCTGATGAATTCATTGAGTCAAAAAATTGAATAAGATATGAAGATATATTGAAATATGGGTCATCCTTAATAGATAACTATCATATAAATATGGGTCATCCTTAATAGATAACTATCATATAGATATGGGTCATCCTTATATAGATAACTATCATATAAATATGGGTCATCCTTAATAAATAACTATCATATAAATATCTGTAAATTTATCAATAGGAAACTATAAAAGGGTTAAAGGGATACTGGAAAATTGTCTTTCTAAGAGTAGTTTTGTTACCGGTGTGTGTTAATTGTAAAGCATGTCATACAGAGACATACATTACTACATGTATACAGTCTATGTATCAATATCTTTACCATGCATGAGTGGTTAGTAAGCTAGCAAATATGGCTATAGCAAAGCAAAAGCAAAACTAATAAACATAAAAAATATACAAATAGACAGTAAAGGTAACAAAAAAGACATGATATAATACAAGAAATATAATGAAAACAGTCATTGCATGATTCAAAAATGAAAATGATTATATAAATTAAATATGGAAGTCAGTCAAGAGCAGAATTAAGTTAAAAAAGAAACAGCAAAAGGAAAAGAAATAATAATAATAAAAACTAACTTTACAAAAAAAGAAGAGGGAAATGCATATTCAAAATAATAGTTAGTCTAGATGAAATGAAATAATAATGAAAATGAAATAAAAAAAGATAAACACATGAAAACAAAGCAGAAAGGTGAAAAGATTGAAAAATAAAATAAAAAAAGGAACAAGCATAAGAAGAAAAAAAAGCACAAAAAATATTACAAAAAGCATAACTAAAAGCACACAGACATTATACTTACATATTATTTTCCTAAATTAAAGAGAAATATAGAAGATTATTATATACTATAGTAATATCATATTACATTAATAATAAGTACTACTTTATATTGATCATTAAAATGATAATTTATAAGTAAACAAGTATGTATCCAAAGTTGGCAAATTTATTCAAACACAGTAACTGTAAATATTTAAAAAATCCCTTTTTATAAAGGGTTCATTTCCTTGCGTTTTTGCCACACATCTCTAGAGTTTAGACGCGTTTCGAGAACTAAACGGACTCCTACTGCTCTTATTCGTGTTTTCAATTTCTCATTGCGCCTTATATTATATGCTTCTTTTGCCAGATCGCTACGGCATTCTTTCATGCAAACAGGCAGATCATCGAGCATTGCTATTCGTTTGCCTACTAACTGGCTTCCTTTAGACATAAATAATTGCTTATCCGAGTGATGAATGAATCGGATTATTACTGGATCTGGTTGATTCTGATGATCTCATGAAGTACGTGTCCGTAGTGGAACCCTATGTACGTTGGCAATAGGGATCCCGTCTGCCCTTGCATGATCTATAACCAGATCAGTCGTCATAAACTGATACATACGGTCTACAATATTTTCTTCCTTACTTTGCGACAGGCCATATATAAGGAGATTGTACTTTCGCTCATGTTTCTCAAGCAGAATATGCTGTTCTCGTAATTGAGAAAGCTTCCTGTCAATATCATCTTTGATATGCTCTAGCTTTTGTGTTTCTAATATATTAAGCTGCGAATCTATTGCCTGAACACCCCTTTCAAGTTCCTCATGTTCATTTCGCAGGCTTTTGACATCATCTTTTGTGTTTTGGAGTTCAGATTTGACATGACCAACCTCAGACTTAATTTCACCGATAACTTTTGAAAACGGATTTTCTATGGTGTCCAGTTTGTTTAAAAATGTATTTACCTTGGTATCAAGACCCATTATGACACTTTTAAGTTCACCAATAGCTTCAATTGTATCCATCTTTTTGGTACTAGTACGTAAATATCAACAAACGGAACTCTTACGTGAGAAAATGTCGAATTTTTATAGTTTATCACAGGTTCCGGCTTTCAAAAGTTTGTTACACAACTGATGCTACATCTCTGACATAAAATAGCTCCATAACATTACTATTATAAACGGCTATGAGTGGAAAATGCCCAAAATTCTACTCCTTGAAATCTTTCATGGGCGCAGCCATTAACAGGGGAGACAAAGTTTTGGGCAATTTGATTGTAGTACTCTATTTATAATAATTCTCGCTTTTGACATAGGGTCTGTATAATCTCATCATATGACATATGTCATATGTCATCAAATGTCATTGTTTTCTGTGTTCTCGTTTTTGCCCTGTCTTTGGACTTCGATTTTTGTGAATATCTCCCCTTTGTTCCTTCGGTATTCTACTGCCGTTGTATCATATGACATAGTAATTTCACGATCAAATTACAATTCGAAAACATTTCCCGTCAAAACATAGCAATAAGCATTATTACCTCTAAGGCGTCGCAACGTAATACAGTTAACTTCAAGGTCCAATTTATCCCCGGAATTTTTTTAATTGAATGCACATTACAGGCCCTATTGAGGATTGGCAAATTGTTACTATAATCCACATATTCGATTTCAATGTATTTATTGGTAATTTACAGAATATCCAGAGTATGTTATCAGGATATCGATGTTTTGAACTCCAAATCGGAAAACGAGTGTCCTGAGGAAAATAAGCAAATTGATGTTAACAGCAACCGAGTATGCCAAGAAGAGTCTTCGTCAATGAATGAAAACTTACTGTTGAGAGAAAAGACTTCAATCAGACAAAAAAGGTGAGATAAGTGTGAAATCTATAGGTCAAAGTCGAAATGTTTTCTAAATCCTTTACTCATCCCTAATCTGATAGTTGGTTGTGTGTTAAGTTGTACTTTTTCTTTTTATTACATTAGTATGTATTATGTAGATTATAAGGAGAACCGATTTGAAGGGGTCTAAATATGAAAAAGAAAGGAAATGGGGTATATGTCAAGGAGACAACATCCCATATCCAGGTTAAAACGACCCAAAACAAAACATCTAAGGGTCACCGTACGGTCTTCAACACATTGAGGAACCTCACACCATATAGCAAGCCCTAAATGGCCCCAAGAAGGTAAAAAAGTGAATAAATCAATGGAAACAAACCACATCCAATAACCCAAATATCAAGAAACTAAAATTTATAAGAAGACAAGGACAAGCCAATGACCAATATATTCCTGACTTGGGACAGGCGCCAAAATTGCGGTGGGGTTAAACTCGTTTTCTTGGATCCAAACCCTCCCCCTATGTGTGGTGAATGGTTAAAAAATAAATACACTAAAAGGCTCACAGTAAAAATCAAACTAGAAAAAAAAGTCCAACTTATCAAGACGAGTACCCTTACAATGAAGTACATGAAACATGAAGACAATACACACAGGTACTGTCCAGACAAATGCTCACAGTTACAGACAGCTAGCTAAGGACATAATTTCCGTTGACTATGATATCAAGCCTTCTTACATACGAAACTTCAATTGAAATACTTCTAAACAGATTTGGTATAACAACATCATCAATTATGAAAGAAGAACATGATATTGTGCAATGCCAAATACTGCAAATATGAAAACTTGTTTAAATTTAGTTATGGTGTAAAGCATATTAGGAGATGATCAATATTTTTGCCAACAAAAACCAGAAGTAAAGATTTAACAACAATGCTGTATCTATATCCTTTATGAATAAGCTTGTTCAACGGATTAATAAGTTTGGAAGGACAATTTTTGAATTTACGCGCTTTGTAAATGATATTGCCATAGAAGTTTGGATGTGAAATGCCCTGATGTATAAGAGCCCTGCATGTAGAACCAAATTTTCTTAATAAGTCAATGTATCTATAATAAAATTTAGAGAATGTTTTTATCAAAGTACATTGTAAGGATTGTAGAAAACTTGCCTGTCATTTAAATCAGACTAGAAAATTGATTTTTTTATTGATAAAAAAAATACTGCACATATAGCCGTAAACACAAATTATCATTTTTTTCTGCTACAACGTATATTTTGACTGCAGCAGTCTGTATTACCTGTAATATAATGGAATCTAAAGCGTTTGGTTTTTTTTTTTTGAAAATGGGTCTCGTAATGTCCGAAAATCTGGCATGGAAGTTTGTTTGTGAATAGTTTTGTGTTTTCATCCATTTCTTTATTTTTGTTTCAGCAAATGTTTGTTCGATGCAAATATCACATTTAATATGACCCATTGCTTTCAGATTTTTAAAAGATGTTCGCCCCAGATGTTAATATGTGCAATCAAGACCAATTTCACCAATAAAAGCTCATGAGAGTAATTGTCGGAACATAAAAAGTAATATTCTCTACCACATAATTTGAAAATTACATTTTAAATGATTTTGATTAGAACTAAGTTCGTTTAACCCTACAAGCTAAAAGGTAGCTTGCTAGTCATTAAAGATTGTGTTTTGAAGCATATATTATTTATTTCTAATGATGTCATGGTTGTCGTTAAACGAAAACAATGCATGCCTGAAGAGTGTCCCAATTGGTCGTAATGGATAGTTTAGCATGCGTTTGGTTGCCATGATAATACATCAGAAAATTGAAATCTGTAGGAAAAAAAAATACAAAAATACCGAAATTGTTGAAAACCATGGATTCTATCTCAGTTTATGTTGTGATACAACTAATATGTATGATAAGGGACATCTCTGTTTATTTTGTTTTGTCTATTGTGACGGACGGGGTTAAATTTGTAGCAATGCATTTAGTAGATGATTTAAATTTATTTTGAACGACAAACAACACAAAGTAAAACGGAATACAACAATCGGGTTTTATAAACATGGGAGTTTACAAATGATTGACTTTAAGAGTTATTTTAGATCTCAAAAAGTCTATTGGGTTAAACGATTAGTAAATAACTAAATACCGATGTTACTGTGAATTTACTTTCTGCATATGCGCATTTCGACAACTTATGTCTCCTCAGTGCAGATAAAATCTAAACTTTTGGAAGACCATATACTCAAAGATATTTAAAAACTGATAGAGAACAAATAACCAATATGATCTAAATGTAAAGCCAAAATTAGCTAAGGACAGAGCTATGCATGAGGGAGATACTCCTTAGTTTTCAACAAAATTACCAAAACTTTAGATATTGCAAGGTTCCAAAAATAATCGGCTTTCGGGTCAGCACCGAAGTACTGACTACTAACAGTCCACCAGCAGTGGCATCGACCCAGTGGTAACAAATAACTAAATACCGAGGTTACTGTGAAAATGACGATATGGTTAATTGGAAAGTTATACTTCTAAAATATTTCAATGCTTTGGGTATAAATTGGTTAATTTTTCAGACGAACAATGTTAATGTTCATGAATATTTAAAACATATTCCTGAATTTTATAAAGAAATAGTGAAATGTTGGAATATGTCACATTGTGAAAAATTAAAAAGACCTACCACATTTACAGAAATAAGGATGCAATTATTGTGGAATAATAGATATATCAATTTTGGAAATAAAACTTTAGTTTTTGAAAACTGGATCGAAAGTGACATTTTTTTTTATGTAAAGAATATAATTGACGGGAATGGATGTATTTCACAAGAAATTATTATGAACAAATTAAAAAATAAATCAAATTGGATGGCTGAAATTAATATTCTTAGACAATCTCTACCAAAAGAGTTGAATGTAATTTTAAAATCAGATAATTCTGTTAAGAGTGTGGTTAAAACTTCAAAAGACACAAAATTTTATGGAATAATCTAGATATTTCCGCTATATCAAATACATGTGTATATGAGTTTTTCATAGAAAATAAATTCGAGACATCTATCGGTTTAAGTAAGTGGTTCAGATTGTTTAATATAAAAGAATTTTTGATAAGATATATAAATTCATTTTTGCATATATATGTTACAGTACAAATTGGAATCCAGTAGGATCTGGAATCCTCCTAGTACAAATTGGAATTCTAATTTCTATTGGGACAAATTAGAATTCCGATTTGTACTGGATTTAATTCAGTACAAAATGGAATTCTAATTTCTACCAGGACAAATTAGAATTCCAGTTTGTACTGGATTTAATCCAGTACAAATTGGAATTCCAATTTCTCCTAGGAGAAATTGAGATATCCTAATTTATACTAGTAGGAATCCAGATCCTACTAACTTAAATCAATGGAAACGGTGGTATAGAAGTAAAACACTATTAGTAATATGTCCCATCCATGCACTGTTTTGGTGATCATTTAATTAAAAGATTAATAATTATTTGTTACCACTGGGTCGATGCCTCTGCTGGTGGAATATTAGTCACCGATGGTATTCACCAGCCTAGTAGTCAGTGCTTCGGTCCTGACCCGAAAGCCGATTCTATTTGGAACCTTACAATATCTAATTTTTGTAAATTTTGTTGAAACTAAGGAGTATCTCCCTCATGCAAAGCTCTGTCCTTAGCTGATTTTGGCTTTCTATTTAGATCATATTTGGTAATTTGTTCTCTATCAGTTTTTAAACATCTTTGACTTAATGGCCTCCAAACGTTAAGTTTTTTTCTGCACTGAAGAGACATTAGTTGTCGAAATGCGCATATGCAGAATCAAAATTCACAGTAACTTCGGTATTTAGTTATTTCGTAAGAAAAGGATGAATTTTTTAATTGTATAAAAGATATGGATGTTTTGGTTCAACCTCTTAAACCTTTGAGCACAGTTCAAACTAATCACTTGTTTTATTTAGTTAACTTTAAATATGGAAGAACACGTGGACGTATTTTACAAATTAAAATGCTGTGAAATACATACCTTTTATAACAAAATAAAAAATGTCAGTAATATCCACAATCATCTTGATCAAATTATCCAGTATTATTCTATATCATACTAGAAATTCAGTGGGATTCAGAATCCTACTAGTATAAATCAGGATATCTCAATTTCTCCTAGGAGAAATTGGAATTCCAATTTGTACTGGATTAAATCCAGTACAAACTGGAATTCTTATTTCTGCCAGTAGAAATTGGAATTCCAATTTGTACTGGATTAAATCTAGTACAAATCAGAATTCTAATTTGTCCCAGTAGAAATTAGAATTCCAATTTGTACTAGGAGGATTCTGGATCCTACTGGATTCCAATTTGTACTGTAACATATACAAGAGAGTAAATTAAAAATATTTAGGTGGAAACTTATTCAGTATATCATTCCAACTAAAAAACTGTTTTTGCAATGGAAAATACCTGACAATGATTGTTGTAACTTTTGTGGAAATGTTGAAGATTATCAACATTATTTCAGATTTTGTTCTTGTCTGGTAGATTTTTGGGGAAAAATATATGAAATTTTCATTAAATGTAATATATCTTTTAAGAAAACATTAAAACCTTACTTTAGGGTATAAAATATTTGGTGAGTCATATTTCTGGTTAAATTATTTTTTTACAATATTAAGTTTTTCTATTTACAAATCATACTTCTGAGTGTAGAACAAAATATACAAATATTTTCAATGCATTTGCCAATGAATTTAAGCAAAGAGTGTATACAGAAAATGAAAATCCTAATTTAATAATGATTAAAAAATGTTTATTTTGAATTCAAATAGTGTATTGATGTTATATATTTATGTTTTATTGCAGCAGCTATTTACTACTCTGGGTAAATAGCGGAATATAACAGGGACCATTAGGAGGAGCTTGGACTCCTAATGGCCAATGTAACAAGCTATCTGGTGAATAAAAATGTTATCTGTTGTTAAAGAAAGCAATGCATTCAAAGAAACATTTAGCTGTTAACGGAGGCAAATTTTGAAAAAAATAGCTTAAGCAGTAAATTTTGCTTTCATTACAGGAATATCCTAGATTGTTAGGTCTTAGGGGTGGTCTATATTGAGGGGAACATTTGGTTGTGAAGAACACAAAAGGCAAAAATTAAATTGTGAAAACACGTGGTGTTTTCTGCTACATGTTTTGATGAAGAGATCTCAGACATCATTAGCTTTAAAGAAAAAAATTCATAAAACCAAACAGAATCAGAATCATTAGTAAAATTAAATATAGCTAAGGGCAAAACTACAATAGAGGGAGTTAAACCTCAGTTTTAGAATTTACAAAAATTAAGATAAAAGTTATAATCAAGGTGTACACATGAAATCTAATCTCATGTACAGGTACACGATATCTAAGAGAAATAAAGAGCATACATCTCAAACACAATTATTATTAACAAATACGTTTCCTCTAAAGGTACATTGGTCCATTAAATGTTGCTTTAAACGGGATAGATCTTTTTGCCTTATTTCTGGATTAAGAGGTAACTTTGATAAAACACAAGTTGTATGGATTTTGGCAAGAAGAGCTGTTTGGCTGGAATAATACACTGATAAAGAAAATTATGGAACCATGCTGGTAATTTTTATTGTTGGGATATATTTAAATTTTTGAAACAAGATAAATATATGGATTATTTTTCAGAGAAAATGAAAAAGGTAAAAATATACTTAATGACTAGTCATTGAGAAACATCACAACATTTGAACTGATTACAGTTTTGAAAATTCTTGCTCTTCCAATTCAGTGTGTGACTTCTTCCGACTCTTCCAACAGAGTTTATAAAGGATTTGCAAAACATTTTCTTTAAATTTATATTGGAGGGAAAGGTTGATAAAAATTAATGGAACAGATGAGGATGCTGGTTTGAAAATGTCACACGTTGAATCATTTATTAAGTCATTTAAATTCTTATGGATACAAAAGGTTTTGGACTCTTATAATACATCTGCCTGGAAAGTGTTATTAAGGGAGTACTAGCCTCAGATTTCAGAAGCATTCTATATCCTCGGGTTTTATCCATTCAAACAGTGTTAAAAGTTTTTGCACATGGATCACATTTTCTTGGTCATAAGTCACTTTAAAATACATAAAATAGACTGTGTATAAAAATTTAATCAACTTCCAATTATAATTTCATATATTTAAAGGCCTATAAACATCTTATGCAAATTGAAGGAAAACTCTAGAGAGATCTGTTTCCCGCCAAAATTTTGACGTCTTATATCTCAAAAATTCCTACATGGATTTTCAAAATTTTTTGCTCAAGTTGTTCCATTAGTAGTGCTCTTCAAAACAAAAGGTCAGAATTTTAATTCTAAGTACAAAATTTCTGAGACTCGTACTCCCTTAACAGAAAGTATAACAGGGGAAAACTGTGTGGTTGCAGAGTTGGGTAAACAGTGTTTTCGTTTTGGTATTATGCATTTTAAACATACATGTATTTTGAAATTGTAGATTTCCTATGTTTGGGTTCTAGTGCTGCTAAAGAGGAATTAATTTCCGAAATGGCCATACAGCTCATTAAAATTATTGCCGTTGGAGTTAACATAGGTGTTATGATCTAATGTTCATTTACTCCGTATCCTTTCGTAAATTATTTATGATGTCATAAATGAGAAAGTTAATTTTTATAGCTCTCACGTGTTCACACTAAACATTTAATGTGCAATCAAACTATCTGAAATTTAATCATCAAAACTTACTTCTGTTTATCATAAAAAATATACAATTATTAATATCTAGTCAAAAATTTTCAAGACATTTCTATAAACTGATGGTGGAAAAAAAAGAGATCTCTAACCATATAGTTACAGAATAAGTGAGAAAAAATAAAGTTGAAACTATTATAGGAAGAAATGATCAGAACTTTATCATTGCCTACCTTTCGAAACATTTCATGATCGAAAATCTAAAAGTTTTCAATACAAATTACTCAACAGATTTTTAGTCTCCGACAGTTCTTTTACTGTGAGACAGAATTGTGTATTTTTTGCCACGAAGTAAAGGGAACTTATGAACATAAATGTTTTTTCAAATGCATTTTTGTGAAAAACCTATGGCTAAGGCTTTTTGAATAAATGAAAGATGAATGTAATATTAATCTTACCCAAAACCTATAAGATATTTCATTTTTGATAAGAGAACATCTCCATTTAGCTACTGTTTATTACTTATAAAAGATATTTCTATTTGTATAGACTCAAAAATAAATATCCAAGGTATAATGAAGTAAGTGAATGGAAAAATTATTTCTGTTATATCAATTTAACATCTGCGAAATTATATTATTAAAAGAAATTATCTTTTAAACAAAAATAGAATTTTTTGCCACCTATTTTTCGAGTAGATCCGCAACATAATTAATGTATGTAGATGTTTAGCTATTGTTTGAAAATGTTACCTGTTTGTGTAATACATTTTGTTTTTGGCGTATATAACGATTCCATATTTTGAAAAATAAAATATATGTACATGTGTAACCAAAAAAAAATATATATATATTAATAATTGAAAAAACATTTCATCCTATATTGATTTTAATGTGAATTTGTGTTGAATGCTATCTAAGAGCATTGTCAACTATGGATGAATAAATAATTTTCGGTATTGTCATGCTAATGGAGTAGAAACGTGAAGGGACGGCGATACGATACTTGTGGATACAGGTCTACTTTCTGAAATGTATTCTTAAATCATCTTGAAAAATTCATTTTTTGCTCTCCTGACCCCCCACGGGTCAGTGTGAGCTATTGCCATCACTTGGCGTCCGTCGTCCCTCCGCCCGTCCGTCGTCCTTTAACTTTTCACATTTTCATCTTCTCCTCTGAAACCCTTGAATCAAATTCAACCAAACTTTACAGGAATCATGTACTAAAGGTCATTCACAGAGATTGATCATTTCGTTCCCATTCGATAAAAAACATGGCCGCTAGTGCGGATCTTAGGTTTAACATTGGACACTATGGGAAAAAAATCACATTTTCATCTTCACCTCTGAAAAGGCTGAAGCAAATTCAGCTAAACTTTATAGGAATGATGTACTAAAGGTCCTAAACAAAAATTGCTGATTTCGTTCCGATCCGATAGAGAACATGGCCGCCAGCACGGAACATTGTTTAACATTGGACCCTATGGGAAAAATCACATTTTCATCCACTCCTCCGAAAACACTGAAGCAAATTCAACCAAACTTTAAAGGAATGATGTACTTAAGGTCCTAAACGAAAAATGCTCATAATGTTTGTGTGTTTTGTGGGCATGTGGTGTCTTTGGTCTTCCGTCTTCTGGTGTTCTTGCTTTTGCCTTGTCACTGGACTTTGATTTGTGTAATCTTGTGCTTTGTTCCTTCGGTATTCTACTGCCGTTGTTTCGTTCCGATGCGATAAAAAACATGGCCTCCAGCAAGGAACATAATTTAGCATTAGACCCTATGGGAAAATCACATTTTCGTCTTCTCCTGTTAAACCGATGAAGCAAATTCAACTAAACTTTACAGGAATGATGTACTAAATGTCCTGAACAAAGATTGTCATTTTGTTCCGATACGATAAAAACCATGACCGCCAGCACGGAACATAGTGTAACATTGGACCCTAAGGGAATCTTTCCCTCAAACCATCGAAGCAAATTCAACCAAAATTTATAGGAGTGATGTACTAAATGTCTTTAACAAAGGTTGCTCATTTAGTTCCGATCCGACAAAAAACATGGCCGTTAGCATTGAACCCTGTGGAAAAGTCACATTTTCATCACCTCCTCTTAAATCACTGAAGCAAATTCAACGAAACTTTACAGGAATGGTGTACTAAAGGTAATTTACAAAGATTGCTCATTTTGTTTCGATCCGACAAAAACATTGCCGCCAATGTGGAACTTAGGTTTAACATTGGACCCTATGTGAAAATTACATATCCATCTTCTCTGCTGAAACCGCTGAAGTAAATTTAACATAACTTTACAGGAATGATGTATGGATGGCCTTGAACAAGGATTGCTCATGTCATTTGTTCTCTATCAGCTTTTACACTTTTCTCGATTAATGAACTTTCAATTGTTTTGGTTTGATCTGCACTGATGAGACATAAATTGTCGAAATGCGCATATGCAGAAAATAGATTAACAGTAACTTAGGTATTTTGTTATTCGTTACAATCCGAAAGAAAACATGGCCGCCAGCGCGGAATTTAGGTTTAACTTTGACCCGTATTGGAAAAATTACATATTCCTTTAAAACCATGGCAACAAATTCAACCGCATTTTACAGGAATAATGTACGGAAGGTACTTTACAAAAATTGCTTATTTCATTTCGATCTGACTAAATGACTAAATAACTAAGACTAAAAACATTACCTCCACTGCAGAACAATTGGAATAGAATAAAAATAAAAAAAAAACAGGAAACACCTACAATGGCCAAAAACATAGTCACATGCCACAAATTTGCAAGGAACTGCACAAGAAAAACCCCACAATAGAAATGCAAAAGACAAACGTAAACAACGATAGGAACTCCGGACAGCTGGACTTGGTACCTGCACTAGCAAAAGCCAGCGGTAGGGTTGAACCGGTTTATGGGTACCCAAACCTCCCTTTTCTCTGTCCTCTTTCCGTAAAGTATAATAAACATCCGAATAAAACAATTGGATCCTGGAATTAGAAAACCATCCTTTCCATCATCTTCTCTGAAACTATTCAAACAAATTGAACTAAATGTATAGAAGGTCCTTTACAAAAATTACTCATTTCAATAAGATCAGACCAGAAACATGGGTGCTAATGGAGAACGTAGCTTAACAGTAGACCCCATTGGTACAGTAATTAACATATGTTTGGTCAGGCATGGCATAGAAGCATTTTGTCAGGTGAGCGATACAGGCATACAGGCTCAGTCTTTGAACCTCTAGTTCTGAATTTTTTTCGGGTGAAAATTCTTAATTTTGTGGTTTCTAGTTACTTTAGTGATTATTCGGAGGTATTATCCATTTGACTTATCCACCCTCAAACACTAATTACAGCAAAGCTGTACTCATACACACTTTTGAAAACATTCGGATGAGTTTGTTGTTTAGTTGTTCCTTTGATTTCTGACCATAATGCAATGTGTCTCGTTCTTCATTATTTTCATTGAAAATCTACAGGATATCAAGAGTATTTAAGAGTGATGCAGATGTTTTGAAACTTGAAAATGACAATGGATGTAAAGAAATGGAAACAGATATTTCTACATGCAGAAAGTGTTTAAATGAGAACGAGGATTCCGTTACTTATGAAAAGAAAAGGTGATGTTAAATAGCATTCAATATTAATCTAATTTGATGAAGAAAAACTTAGAATATTTTGATGATCCTTTGTTAAATGTATACGGCAATATACATTAAATTCTATATGGATTCTATTTTTTATATGATTTGGTAGCATCAGAGTTTTCTTTTCGATAACCTGATTTAAAACCAGTTTTCTCGCTTTATATTTTGAACTATGAGTTGAACAGATTCTCCTCTACGCTTCCGAAACCCGTTTTGTTCATTTCATATCAAAATCATCTTTCCACTGAAGAATTTGACCATTACAACTTGAGTGACACACAAAACTGCATTTTAATTTCAATGTTGTAGATAAGGCCCATTTCGATGATTTACATCTCATCAGTGCATCTTGAATCAAAAGATTGGAAAATCGGTGCCGAAATATTCTCCTAGGAAGTGTGTGAAAAACTGCAGATGGGTAGGAGATTTCTTTATCCTGGGTGCCCCCGCAATTGATGGATCTAACTGGAGCTGTCGGGGAGAAAAACAATCAAAAGTTCCAAATAAAATGTAAAAGAATGGATAACAGGAAACACCCACAATGGCTGAAAATTATAATTTCATGCCACAATCTTTCATGAAACTACACAAGAAAAACACGAATAAGACAAGAGACAAACGTTGAAAACAATAGGAACTCAGGACAGCCGGACTTGGTACCGGCACTAGCAAAAGCCAGCGGTAGGGTTAAACCGGTTTATGGGAACCGAAACCTATGTCTATTCTACTATACTCAATGAAATCTTTTTATTCAAGTTGCAAATTTGTCTACCTGTAATATTAAATTTGAAATATAGGTTTATTTGTCACTCATATTGCAATGTTAAACTATGTAAAACTATTTTGGTCCTTATTAGTGCAGCAATCTGTCGTGAATATCTAGCTTATTTTCGGAGTTTAATCAACCAGCATGACACACGGCTAAATTATACCTAATATCGAAGGAAATGATATGACCCTTTGGTTTTGACTGGTCGTAAACGTGAAATTTGGTGCAAATGTTTAAAATCTATAGGTCAAAGGTCAAATTTTCAAATTTATTACTTTTCTGTATATTTTAAACGTTTCAAAGCATATCTCAAATCACTCTCAAATGATTGCTTTTATTATCATTGATTTTGTCTCTCAGGTGTTTTATGATAGAAATAAAAGCAAAAATCAAGAACAACTAGATTTGCAATTGCAAGCAAAGCTGATGTCGCCCCTTGCAGCCAATTCGATGCTTCCATCTTGTTCGCAGCGTCAAAATCAATTTTCGTTGAAATCGGACAAAGATAAAATTTTGACGTATTTTGCCGGCCATCTGGAAATGGCGGCCATTTTGAAAATTTTTGTCGGTCCATGCACATCTCCTCATTGTGGTCCAACTTTGTGCAAAGTATGAATGAATTCTGTCCAGGCATCTTTGAGAAGATACGTGAACAAAAATCATTGGAAGAAAGAAAGAATAATAATAATAATAAAGAAAAATTACAAAGAAACAGACAAAGAACAATATGTCGTCCCGACTACGTCTGGGGCGACATGATAACCCATGCGCAATAAGAATTACGTCCCTCTTCTCAAATGAAGAAAATTTCCACTTTTAGGGATTTCAAAGCGAAATTCACTGCCAAAAATAAGTAATAAAAGGAAAATAAGTAGTTTACATTCATTTAATGAGTATATATAAATTTTTGGGCGACCTGAAATATGAATACTGAAATTTGTTACAAAAATATATTCCAATGAAAAACAACCATTGAGGGTAATATTTTAAGAATCATTTTATCAAAACTTTTGTAAACAAATAATACAAAAGTGATATAAGTAACTCATAACATGTACACAGAAGACTTGTCAGCAATTTGAAACTAGAAAAATTGTGATCATAGCTCACCTAAATGATACCTCGCCCCACATTGGATATTTGAAAAACAAAGTTAATTTTTGATATGTTAAACCCCAAAAATGGTAAAATCAAAATCTAAAGCAAAAGGTGCACGAAGGAATCACGTGTAAAAGGTTCTCTAAAAGTTTTATTAAATCTATCCATTAGTTTAGGAGGGGTTGCGGATAGTATACCATTACCCTCTGCAGATAATGCATGGTAAAGTTTATGTTTGGTAATGGGACACTTAAAAAATTGATCAATTGAAGTTTATAAAAGAAAGTGCACTTTGTCATCATGTGAAAAAGATTCTCTGAAAGTTTCATTAAATTCTCTTCATTTGTTTACGCGGAGTTGCGGAAAGCGTACCGATACCCATTATGACAAAGAATGGCATTTGTCTTTGTATGGTTATGGGAAACCCTCAAAATTTGTCAAATCAAAATCAAAAATAGAGAGTGAACTGTGGCATCATGCAATTAAGGTTCCCTGAATGTTTCATTAAATTCCATTTACTGGTGTAGGAGGGGTCGCAGAAAGCATACCAGTACCCCCTCAAAGCATAGAATGGTAAAGTGCATGTATGGCCACGGGGAACCACAAAAAATGATCAGATCAAAATCTGATTAAAAGGTTCAGTGTGGCATCATGTGATAGTTTCATCAAATTACAATGACTGGTTTGGGAGGAGTTGCAGACGACATACCAGTTACCTCTAATGACAAACACATTGCGTAAACCATGTTTGGTTATTTGAACAAATCAAGATCTAAAAAAGGAGGTGCAATTATATTTTATTGGGGCTAAAAGAGGGGTAATTAAATATTCAATAGTTTCAATTTCTTCTTTGATCAAGCACTGCTTTTTAATGAATCATATTTCATTGAAAGTGATAATGCTTTTTGAAAATCGAAATGTTAACATATGTCCGGCATCATTTTGAAAATTATCTTCCTAATTTTTTTTTGAAGATATTGATCATTTATCGGAAAGGGGGAAAATTCGGGAATCTCAGAGTACTGCAGTTTCTATATTTCGTTGACATGCAGGAATAAGTAGTGTTTTTATTGTTTGCACTTGTATTATACTTCACTAAAACTTTCTATCGTGCTAGGTTAGTGTATATTTTGTATAATTTTAAAATATTTGGGACTACTTGCCCCTTTCATATCCAAAGGGATAGATTTCATTTTCAACATTTAACGAGACCAATTCAGATCAGTCATTATTGCTTTGCTTTAAACACCACTCCAGGCAAGGTATAACGTTTTGACCTGTTCGACAGTTATGTTCCTGCAATTAAAACAACAGAATTTAATGGAACTATATAGCTATTAAGGAAATAAAACTTACATGTGCATATTGAAAGAGAACTTTGAATAATGACTATATGGAATTTTTTTCACCATTTAAACTTTTAATTTAATCATGTAACATCTGAAGTAGTTCATATCCGTCAATTTTTTCATACAATGTATTTTTTTATTTACAATGGAAAGGTACATAGGAACGTAGCATGCCTATATTCATTTCCCTTTATCCGTTGTTACCTACAATTCATAAATAACCTGGATACGTTCTTATGAAGTCTGCATAACAGGATTTAACAAACAACTGCTTCGATGAAAGTATCATCCTTCTAGGGAAAATGATGTCCTAACCAAGAGGTCGTATTCAGGAACAAATCCAGTATGTACAACTTAACATTACAACTAGTTAAAGGTAAGTAAGGCAAACACAAGTTACTAGACTTACATAAAATTTGTCGACAATCTATTGCTGGTAACTATACTAATTGTCGATTGCAAACATTCTTAAAATCCCTGAAGGATTAAGTAAACCATTTAGTAATAAACATTATTATACCCCCGCTTTTGAAAAAGGAAGGAACATAGTATTCATTTTGTTCGTCTATCCGTTCGACCTTAATATCTTCAACTCCCTTTAAACTGCAGATAGATCTGATGAAACCAATGGCAACCTCAATCTCATGATAACACAATTCACCTTCTATTTTAGGTTGAGATCTTACCAATTTTGGGGGTTCCCATAGCCAAGCATGAACATTTTCAGTTATTGCTATAAGGGGGTACTGGTATATGCCATCTAAAACTCCTCCTAAACCAATGAGTATAGTTTGATGAAACTTTCAAAGATTCTTAGTCACATGATGCCATATTGCACTTTCTATTTTAGATCTTGAACTGGGCAATTTTAGGGTTCAAATAACCATACATGATTTACGCAAACTATTTGTCATTATGGGGTACTGGTATGTAGTCTGCAATTTCCCCAAACCAGTCATTGTAATTTGATGAAACTATCACATGATGCCACACTACACCTTTTGATCTGATCATTTTTGTGGTTCAAATAGCCAAACATGCACTTTACCATTCAATGTTTTGAAGGGGTACTGGTTTGCTTTCTGTGACCCCCCTACACCAATAAATGTAATTTAATGAAACATTCAGCAGAGAACCTTAATTGCATGATGCTATAGTTCACTTTCTATTTTAGATTTTGATTTAACCAATTTTGAGGGTTTCCCATAACCATACAAAGACCAATACCATTCTTTGTCATAATGGGTATCGGTACGCTCTCTGCAACTCCGCCTAAACAAATGAAGAGAATGTGATGAAACTTTTATAGTATCTTTATCACATGATGGCACAGTGCACTTTCTTTTTTAGACTTTGATTGGTCAATTTTTGAGCGGTGTCCCATTGCCAAACATAAACTTTACCATGCATTATCTGAAGGGGTAATGATATACTATTCGCAACCCATCCTAAACTAATGGATGGATTTAATAAAACTCTTATAGAACCTTTTACACATGATTCCTTCGTGCACCTCCTGCTTTAAATTTTTTACCATTTTTTGGAGTTTAGCATATTAAAACATTGACTTTGCTTTTCATGTAGCTACATGTTGGACGGGGATATCGATATCATTTAGGTGAGCTATGCTCACATTATTTCTAGTTTAAAATTGCTCACAATTACTTCTGTGTTTAATGTTTGAGTAATTTATGTCACTTTTGTATTATTCGTTAACAAAAGATTTGATAAAATGATGTTTAAAAAATGACTCTCATTGATTGTGTTAACAAGGAATTTTCATTGGATTATATTTTTGTCACAAATGTCGGTATTCATATTTCAGGTCGTAAAAAAAATTATAAATACTCATTAAATGAATGTTATTTACTTCTTTTTGTAATATTACTTATTTCTGGCTTGAAATCCCTTAAAGTGAATTTTAGAAAGAGACGTAATCCACATTGTGCCTGGGTTATTGTTCTTGATTTTTGCTTTTATTTCTATCATAAAACATCTGAGAGACAAAATCAATGATAACAGAAGCAATCAGTTGAGAATATTTTGAGATATGCTTTGAATCGTTCAATTTATACAAAAAGTAAATTTTGAAAATTTGACTTTTGACCTTAGATTTGCACCATAATTAACGTTTACGACCAGTCAAAACCAAAGTGTCATATCCTTCAATTTTGGGCATAATTCAGCAGTGTGTCAGGGTGGTTGATTAAATTTGAAATTTTAGACTTCAGGTTGCTGTTCTATATAAAACCAATTGTTTTTAATATAATTTTTTAAGATTATCTCGAATTCGTTGAGAGATGTTATGGTATTTGATTTACTATAGGTATATTTCAGTGTTAAATGTATAAACTTATGCATGGTATTGATACATTGTTTGTCTTCCGTCTTCTGGTGTTCTTGCTTTTGCCTTGTCTCTGGACTTTGATTTATGTAATCTTGCCATTTGTTCCTTCGGTATTCACTGCCGTTGTTTTGTGGCCATTGTGACTAAGAGAAAGAAATGGTATATTTAAATCCACTATCAGTATAAATTTCGCAATAAACTTTTTTAATGTTTTTGAATAAAAATTATTACAATATTATGTCATGTACTGTTGTTGTCTCAAAACATTTCAAAGCCTAACCGAATGTCTTTTTTAACTACATCTGAATTGTTATTAAATTTTTAGGATTCTAAGATTTAAATTTATATTGAGTAACGAAGTTGACCTATAAAATGTTATGAATCGTTGCAATTCGAAGCAATTTAACTTGTAATTTACTAATAAGACTGACCCATTGTAAACAAAATAATGTGGGGACGATGAGGTAGTCGCACTTGATGTTTAAAACTAAAAAATGCAATTATATGAGTAATGATATGGTTGCTAGGTAGAATTCCAAAAATAATAGGTCTTTGACAGTTTCAGGAAATTTACCAAAATTAGAATCAAAGATTTTTGTAATCTGGCTGTTGAAAATCATCATTTTTACTGTAAGGTATCAAAAAAGATATGGTTGCTAGGTAAAATTCCAAAAAGTAATTGGTCTTTGAGAGTTTCAGGAAATTTATCAAAATTAGAATCAAAGATTCTTGCTACCTGACAGTTTAAATTCATCCTTATAACTCTAAATAATTGAAAAAGATATGGTTGCTAGGTAGAATTCCAAAAAATAATGGGTCTTTGAGAGTTTTAGGAACTTTACCAAAATTAGAATCAAAGTTTTTTTGCAATCTGACCATTGAAAATGATTATTAAATCTAAAAGGCATAAAAAAAGATATGGTTGCTAGATAAATTTACAAAAATAATGGGTCTTTGAGAGTTTCAGGAGATTTACCAAAATTAGAATCAAAGATTCTTGCAACCTGACAGTTGAAATTTATCATTATAACTCTAAATAATTAAAAAAGATATGGTTGCTAGGTAGAATTCCAAAACATAATGGGTCTTTGAGAGTTTCAGGAATTTTACCAAAATTTCAATCATATTTTTGAAATCCTAGTGTTCATACTAGCTGATGACATTAAAAAGTTGCTTAATTATAAAACTTCATGTTGGAATTTCAAAAATTATTAGTCTTTGACATTATCAGGAAATTTACCAAATTTGGCACCGGAGTCTAAATTCCAAGAGCTTAGAACGTATTCAAAGAGCAAATCTAATAATTCCTTATGAAAATATAAACCACAAAATCGAAATTATACATAGAGTTCCAGTCGTTCTGACGATACTAATTGTTTAACATTTTTTGCCCCTTAAGGGCATGCCCCCAGGGGTCATAACAAAAGTCCGCTATCATCAGTAATTGAGATGCATATAATTGAACTTGCATACAAAGTTTTAGCTTCCAAACATGAATATTTCAGATGATTTCGCCTATTACTGGATATCTCGAAATACATTTTTCCGCCCTGAGGTCAAATTTCAAAATTCCGAAACCTTCGGCACAGACAACTTTTATAGTGTTACGTATACCCTTATTAGATTTCTGCGATTTAAGGTGAAAGATGAGTCCCAGCGGAATCGATTTTTTCGTTTTTTGGACCCCTAGAGGCCATGCCCTGAGGGTCATACCAAAATTCCGACACCCTCTGTGAAGATGCTACATAATATGTGAGTCGATTCCAGAGTTTCAACTTTCTAGCCCAAATGACCTTGGAAATTTCTTCAATTATTGGATATCGCGAAAATTCGTTTTCGCCCATAATTTGCACCTAGGGCATCTGAACTAGATTCCGAATCCACAGTGCGCTACTTCTGATCATACTCTAGTATGGTGCCGAGTTTCAAATTTGTATCTATTTTGTTCCAGAGCTATCGGGGAGCATTACAAACGCACGTACGTACGTACGTACGTACATACGGACGGACTGCATTACATAACCCCCCGCTTTTGCTAAGCGGGGGATAATTACAAGATTAAGTCTTTCACTAGTCATGCATTGTTGCTGTCTCAAATGTTACAGTCATGAAGATTGGCCCCTTCTGTACACACCTAGAACATCATACAGGAAAACATTTTTCAGCTAATTCATAGATTTTTAGCAGAGCATCTGTGTTACCTGTATATTGTCATATTTCAGACATTTGAGCTTCCCTGTGGAGTTCCTTTCAACACTCTTAATTTTAAATTTTTAAAATCAATAGAGGTAAATTATTTCATAAAATAGAATAGGTAACAGTCACTGAGAATATCTTCATTTTTGATATGAATTACTCTTAGTTTTTACAGTTTATTGATATGAAAAAGAAAGGAAATGGGGTAAATGTCAAGGAGACAACATTGGTTTAAATTTGATTGTTTAAGATATATGGACAATAAAATATACTCACAAACAATTAAACTCATTTTATATACCATACCCCACAAATAAATAAATAGTAAAATACTGTATGACAAACAGGGGTAACGCTAATGTGTAATGGTAATGCATTGCAATACATTACATATTTTCAAATAACTAAATACCGAAGTTACTGTGAATTTACTTTCTGCATATGCGCATTTCGACAACTTATGTCTCATCAGCGCAGATAAAATCTAAACGTTTGGAAGACCATAAATTCAAAGATGTTTAAAAACTGATAGAGAACAAATAACCAAAGTGATCTAAATTTAAAGCCAAAATCAGCTAAGGACAGACCTTTGCGTGAGGGAGATACTCCTTAGTTTTCAATAAAATTTACAAAATTCTAGATATTCAAGTAATGCAATGTAATGTGTAATGTACCAATTATTGCATTACATGTAATGGTAATTCAATGCATTACTATCACAAAAATGTATGTAATTCATGCATTACACTGCATTACATTGCATTACTATTTCCTGCTGTACAAACATAGAGGGTAAATTAAGACTTAAATACTAGTAGGCCATGTCATAATTATTGCATGTAACCATCCATTTTATTGCATGACTTTCATTAAAAAAAATTCCTAGCAAAATGAAAATAAGTTAGAACATGTTAAAAATGTGATCTCTTTTGTTTTTACAAATGATGAACAGTATAAAAGATAATATTTTAACCAGGATTTAAACAAATACATAATGTACAGCATGACTAAATGTAAGGACATTCTTCTGGTCTTCAAGCCTGTATGTTTCATGGCAACTAAGATTGTCCCCTTTTCATTATCCAAAGAAAGGATCGTTTGTATTTTTAAATTTCATTGGCAGAAACAATCATGAAGTCATGAAGAGGGGTGTATTGATTCATTACCCTTAAAGAACCCCCCCCCCCCCAAAAAAATAGAGAAGACTAGATTTTGATACAATACATTTCTTTAATTAGATTAAAAGTTTGGACTGTGTTGTAAAAACAAACTTAACTAACAATAGTGTCAAATTAAATGATCAAGACATTGTTGTCCACTGTATAATTGTATAATTTTATATTGTTGTAAAAAGATAATTTTGTTGGATAATAAAATTCAGACACTTAAGACCATACATCTTTTTTGTTTTTACTTTCCAGCGGAAGCATAGACAGGTATATTTGAGTTGATTTATTTGTTGATAAAATGTCAAAATGTAATGGTAATTCAATGCATTACTAAGCTAAAGTAATGGTAATTCAATACATTTCTTTGCAAATTTCATGTAATGGTAATGGTAATTCAATGCAAATTGTCTTCCAGTAATGGTAATTTAATGCATTACATTGCACTGTAATTCGCCCCATGCCTATTGAAAAATATATGTATAAATAGTGATCATTGTACATATTTAGATATACTTAATGAACATAATTTTGCAAAATAAAAACTTTGAACCAATTCATAATTAATGAGTTTTAATACAAATGTTGGTGCCTGGTCTTTTTCCCAATTTAGCGTTTTCAATCATTTTTAATCATCTTTAATTCTTATTTGGTTACAATATGATATCGTCTTCTATGTTTTTTATTTCCTGTGTGTCGTTTTTATATCTATTTATTTCTTATCTTTCAGGTTATCGGGAACTTATCGGGAGCTTATAAAGGAAAATGAATCTCTAAAGAAACAATTGGACAACACAAATGGTTTAAGCGAGGAAGTACCTTCTAAGCCGATTGAACTGTCATGGTCCAATGAGAATAATTCAGCTGAACAGCAAAGGTAACGGAAAATATACCAGATGAGTACTGCTACTGGCACATTTTCATTTGACAAAGATCTATAAACAAAAATCAATATTTTCCATGCAATCATAACCAAAAACACTAATAATAAACATCTTACAAACTCAATTTATTGAATTTTACTGTTGACGAAATTTTTATATTTTTTAATGTGGCAATGTCAGTATTAGATTGTCAAGTTTTAGGCGTTTTAACAGAAAGTGGCAATGATGGACGTTAACCGTCTTTACGAACAAAATAAAATATACCGTTTGAAATAAAGTTTATAGATGTAAAGAAAACTAAATTTATTCATAAAACAAAGATCTCTTACAGGGTTTGATTTGCCAGGACGGCTTATACGAATAAAGGTCAGACACCACTAATTATGTATCATAGGTTGCCATTATAACGTTTAATTAATTTTCTTAATTACCTGAAGTTCACTTTGTCTTCTGTGCAGAGATTTTTGCATACTGTGATTAGTTCATTCATATTGACAACCTACAGTGTTTCCACGAAAAAAATACTATTGTAATGCAACATTTATATAACGAAAGTTTTGATTGGTCAGAACTGACCGTCAATTCCACCATCTACGCACCTGGGACATGTTAGGTTCCCTGTTTAAGTCTGGTTCCTTGTATGGTTACAAATATACACAAGTTAAAAATAGAACATGAAATCGATTAATGGTTTTTAATTGCATTACAATCGCAATAACAGTACATTATCTGAATACCCGAGGGCGTCAATCTTGATTTGACGGTCAAAATATCCGTTTACAGGCTCCGCTAGGCGTCGCCTGTAAACTGCATTTTGACCGTCAAATCTACGATTGACGCCCTCGGGTATTCAAATAATGTACTGTTATTGCTTAATTCGCCTCTGTTGGTTTGTTAAACAACGCAACTACCTGGGTTATTTGAGGCTTGCAAATGGTTATTTCCGTGCAACGTGTTAGGTGATTTTTAGTTCGTTTACATGCTGTCGTGCAGCTGGAGGGTCATTATTTGACGTGTTAGAAAAGCAATGTGCATGGCAAGTTTTATATTCTCGTTCTTCGTAAAAGGACATGATATGTATAGTACTTATGTGATGTGTACAGCACCCCTTGAAGTCCCGCCCCTTCAAACTGATCGATAGGTTATGTTTATCTGTGTATTACTCTAAATGATATGTTGTAATCGTAATTTCTAAAAGGTAATTAATGGAATTCAAGGTGTAATTAAAATGTTTTATTTCACCACAATGTTGCATTTAAAGTGTATTTACAAAAAAAAAAAAAAATCAAAAATCACATAATTGGCTATTTTTAGCACGCCGGTGACGTGTGATACAATACAAATAATTTTACCTAAATGTGGCTCTATTAGAAAAAGCACTCGTGGAAACACATTATCATCGGTTAAAGGGTTACCATTGCGAGTTAAACTACAAGTAGAAATGTATTGTACAGTGCAGCTTTTCCTTACCATTTGATAGATTTCTATTTGTAGTTTCACGATGTTAGCTGTTTAAGTGAAGATAATATAAATTGGGCAGCTTACGATTTTCTCCAAGTGGCAGGTCTACCCATCAACAGATATATTCAATGACTCAACTCAAAAGTCTGAAAAGAAATTTCCATCGACTCGTCAAAATACTCAGATATTTCCAAAATTGAAAATTATATACACAGTGAAAGTAGCATGGCTTTTGCTAACATAAATATCAATTTTCACTATCCAAACAACAGATTTGAAATTAAGTAGATTAAGTAGAGTCTTACCTTTTAGGGATGTTTTACATTCTGACGAAACTCGACGTGACCCGACAAACTCCACTGGTAGCTTGCCAAATCCGTGAAATCACTAAATTTTTTCATTTAATTTCGTTTTGTGCTCAAATAAGATCAAGATAGCGAAATCCTGCAAATAAGTATCAAGAAATAAAACGTAATGGAAACGCCAAAACATTTTTACTTTCTATTTCGACTATTACGGACAAAAATTGCTTCAACCATATTAATACTTTCACTTTACATGGTATGGCTACTTCTATTATGAGAATGTTTTTTCTCTTCCATCAACAAATAACTTCCCTGAACGAAACTGTTACAATAACATTTGGCTATTCAAGGAAATCACGCTGTTATGTAAATAACGAGTAATGTCATGCATAGGAAAAGGACAGGAATAGAACAAGAAAAAAATATTTATTTCTATAATCTAATATCTACGAAAGCCCATATAGGAGCTTTCAATTTTTTTTTTGAATTCGTTATAACGAATTCTAGAATTTGTTATAACGAATTCTAGAATTTGTTATAACGAATTCTAGAATTTGTTATAACGAATTTAATTCGTTATAACAAATTTTTGAATTCGTTATAACAGATTTTTGAATTTGTTATAACAAATTTAATTCATTATAACAAATTGAAGAATTCGTTTTAACAAATTTTAGAATTTGTTATACCAAATTTAATTCGTTATAACAAATTGTTGAATTCGTTAAAACAGATTTTAGAAATTGTTATAACAAATTAAATTTGTTATAGCAAATTCTAGAATTCGATTGAACAAATTCGAGAATTCTTTATAACAGATTGTTAAACTAGCAAGTCAAAGTCGTATGAAATCAGGAATTCTGACATAACGTCATGATCGGGATGAATAGTCTCTTGAAAGCCCCTACCCCAACTACGAGACATATTGCAGCTTGCATTCGTTGAAAAACCACAATTCCGGCTGCATGACACCTAGTTACTTACTTAAAACCCTTAATTTCGCTTGGCATTGTATGTTTCTCGACCCTGCAATTTCGTCGACATGTTTCCTTATTTTATCTATTCACGACAAGAGAGGAAATATAGTGTCAAAACCATAAGATTAAGTTTCTTGTGGAATTTTATTGTGTAAGCCAGTCAAATTTCTCAGTTTCATCCCAATGAGAGCTTGGACCTAGTAAGAAGAATGAATGGATTAGTAAGAACGTGTATTCCGACATCTAAATCAGTGTTAAAACACACCTTTTCAACTGACATTCAACGTTCGTCTTCTCGTTGAACTTAAGATATTCTAAATGCAGTAAAAAAGTTAAGCGAAATTTTAACAAATTAGATTTTCTCAATGATTTAGTTATTAGGTTTTATGACATCAAATCCCCCAAATCATATTAGTGCATGGATGACTCCTAACTAAAAAACAGTTATTAGACATTTTAAGGACAAGAGCTTCAAATCTTGCTCCTTATCAACGACCGAGACCTTTAGCGATATAACGATCAGTAATTAAAATCCTAAATTTCTATCGAAAATTGGGGTTTTTAGTATTTCGAAAGACAAATCTAGTATTATGACGAGATACATTGTATCCGGGACGAGATGAGGTTCATGTTTCATGTAAGAGATCATGAAAAATACTAACATAAAAATCTCCTATGCATTCTACCTATCTACTGAAAAAAGTAAGAGGAGAATTGTGAATCTCCAAAGCAATCTTAAACTTAGGAAAAGGTCAGTGAAAAATTGCGGAGAATCTTTCAGTTTTCTGATACTTAAAAAAAAAGTCGTTTGAGAATTGCAGAGAATCTTTCAATCAGTATATACTTAGAGAAACTCGGCAGAGAATGGTGGAGAATTTCAAAGGCAGTATAATACATGAGAAAGTGTCAGCAGATTATCACTTAGGGTGCCTCTCTTAGTGGTCAAATACTTTAGAAAAAGTTTGCGGTGAATTGCTGAGAACCTCCAAAACAGTGTTTTATACGTGGGAAAAGGGCATCAGAGAAATACTCATCTAAGCAGTCTATTAGTAAGAAAAGTCCGCTGAGAATTGCTGAGAATCTCCCAAGCAGTCTTATGCTTAGGAAAAAGTCCGTCGAAGAATTGCAGAGAATCTGTAAGTCATCTAATACTTAATAAAAGGCGGAGAATATCACAAGCAGTCCAATACTTATAAATAGGGTCAGTTAGTGTAGATCCTGGAAGGCTGTATAGTACATAGGAAAAGGTCAGTGGAGATTTTTGCGGTGAGCAACCGCCAAAATTAATACGTTTCCAGTATTTAAGCATTTCTTGAATTGCGTAATATCTACCAAGCAGTCTAATATCTAGGAAAAATTCAGTGGGGAATTGCGGAGAATCTAACAAGCAATCTAATACTTAGGGAAAAAAATCAATTGGAGAATTGTGTAAAATATACCAAGTAGTCTCATAGTCGGGAAATAGTCGGCAGAGAATAACGGAGAATATCCCAAACAGTTTAATACTTATGATAAAGAATGCTTACTAATACGAAAAAAGGCAGGGTAATCTAATAGATTTGATTAAATTCAGAGAAAGGGCTATGGTTATATTCAGGGAAAAACTAGAATTTAAATGGTGTAAAGGGTTATTTTAAGGAAAAGGGTTAGGCTTGTAGTCAGAATAAGGGTTAGGGTTATGGTGGTGGAAAGAGTAAAGTTATGTTCAGGGAAGGAGTTTGGGATAATTATAAACGGAAAGTTAATGGTCATAGTCAGGGAAATAGTTAGGGCTATCAAGGTTATAATCAAGGTTAAAGTTATGTTCAGGGAAGGAGTTTGGGATAAATATCAACGGAAAGTTAATGGTCAAAGTCAGGGAAATAGTTGGGGTTATCAAGGTTATAGTCAAGAGAAAGGGTAAGGGTTATATTTAGGGAAATAGTTAGGGTTATATTTAGAGAAATGGTAAGGATAATAGCCAGAGAAAGGGTTACGGTTACAGTCAGGGAAAGGGTTAGGGTTATATTTAGGGAAATGGTTAGCATTATACTCATGGAAAGTGTTAGAGTTATAGTCATGGAAGCGGTTTTAATTGTATTTTATTAAATGGTTAGGGTTATAATCAGTGAAAGGGTAAGGGTTATATTTAGGGAAATGGTTAGAGTTATAGTCAGGGATAGGATTAGAGTTATAGCCAGGCAAAGGGTAAGGGTTATATTTAGGGAAATGGTCTCCCCTTCTCGATTTATCAGAATAAGAATTTTGCTTTTGCCAAATTTTCTTTCCACTTCTGCCGCTTCCAAGATCTCACAGATCACCCCTGTGGGCAAGTCCTGCCATTTAAGGGCTTCCTGTTTTGGTCCTGCATCTTCTCCTGAAAGGTATCTTCGCTGATGAAGTCGTCTTGGAAGACTTCAACGAATCCATTGTGCACGCAAGTCATATTTCTTGCATTTACCATATGCCGTCCGTTAGCATCTGGCCATCAGGGTTGGGGTCCTATGCAAGATTTCCCCTTGAAAAGGGTAGATTCGGCAGAATTGTCATTTTTCGACTACTCCTATTTTGGATCTAGCATTCAGAATTCCAATAATCACCAATTATTTAGTCCGATGGCAACAAAACAATCTTCAATGTGGCTATTCACTGATAAAATTCTTTTGCCCAAGCAATGGTTTTTCGCATGTGGCAATCGCTTACCACTAACACAGGTTCACGTGCAGAATCTGATATTTGATTATTTGTATCTTGTCTAATTGATATTTTTGTTCAGCATCCAAATTTTTCACAATTTCAAAATATTCAATTTATTCAGAGGAAATTCAGATTTAACTAGTATGTCTATCGTCCGAAGGGAATAATTAATAGGTCTCTCCCAATAATGCGTCAGAATGTTATCTTTATTGATTCACAGGGAAAACCAACATTCTAAGCTTAATATGTACATTTATAGACTCTCTAACATGAAATACATTTTTTTTTTCAAAGTTACCTTGACATTTCACCTTGACGTCATTTTGAAGGTCAAGTCTACCTGAACATTTTTGTATTGAATAATTATTTGTATCTTCAATGGTATTTGAGCAATAGGCAAAAACCCCCAAATTTAGACATCAAAAACAAGTTTTTGGTCCATAGGCCCAAAACGGTTGGTCCAATGATTTTTTACCCATGTAATAATTGTAGACCTCAACAAGACATATATTTTCTTCGTTACATTTCATCAGCTATCTGTTACGGTTTCCCGCTAACAAGTCTAGAGGTCAAAATAAAGGTCACCGATGACCTTTGACCTTGACCTTTTCAAAAATCCCCCAGGGAACCATGAACAATGGTGTAGGTCTCATGTCTCTATCACTTCCGGTTAGGGAGAAATTCATTGTTAAAGAAGCATCAAATTTTGCAAGGGGCATAACTCCGAAATGGTCAATCGGACAATTTCGGACCAAATGTAACAAATTTTTGTCATGACCTAACAAACATTTTTCTAATTACACGTCATCAGCTATCTTTTATAGTTTCCGAGTTCATCTGCTAACAAGGTATACCATATTTGGTGATGTAACTCTGTTACTAAAAATAGATCGAGATTACAGGGTCAGTCTTACCAAGTTTCAAAGTGATATCTTTTAAGACTTTTTTGCAAATGTTGGAAGAAAAAAAAAGAAAAAAAATAATTATCAAAAGAAATACAAGGTTTTTCCACCGAAGTGGGAAAGACCTTATTAAAATTGGTAGAAAAAATACGAATTTAATCGAGGTTAAAGAGGGCCTTCAAAAATACTGTGATAACTGCTTTTCAGGAAGCGGTGTAATTGAATTGTGGATTTTGAAAAACTCCAAGGATCTACTTGACATCTTAAACTCTAGATCATTATCACACTGTAACAGCATTAAAACTTTCGACTTCTCCACACTTTACACTACCATTCCTCATGAGCAACTAAAATCTCGGCTGAAAAGTTAAATTCATAGATGTTTCTCACGTAAGAACGGTGAACGAAGATAAAGGTACATTGTTGTAGGTAGAGAACATGCCTACTTTGTGTAAAATAACTCCGATTCGGAGAAAAAATATACAGAGGATGAAGTGATTAAAATGTTAGAGTTTCTGATCGACAATATATTTGTCTAGTTTGGAGGACTTGTTTTTCTACAGACTATTGGAATTCCTATGGGCACAAACTGTGCACCTCTCCTAGCCGACCCGTTTCTCCACTCTTGTGAGGCTCAATTCACCGAAGGGCTTCTTCAAAATAAAGATAAAAAAACGTAACCAATCCTTTAATTTTAGCTTCCGTCATCTGCCCTATCCAAAAGAGCTCAAAATTAAGGATACTACAGACACTTCCACATCGGTCTCATTCCTTGACCTTCATCTCGAAATTGACAACAAAAGTAAACTTAAAACTAAGCTGTACGATAAACGCGATGAATTCACTTTTCCAATAGTCAACTTCCATTTTCTTTTTAGCAACATGCCAACAGCGCCTGCATACGGAGTTAACATCTCCCACCGCATTCGCTATTAAAGACTTTCTGGTCGACACAATGACTATCTTGATAGAGTCCGGTTGCTCACAAATAGACCACTTAAATAAGGGTATGTTACCCCAAACTTAAAGTCATCCCGCCTGAAGATTTAGGGTCGACATCACCATCTTGTTGACCGCTAATAGATGGTGAATGAAAGGATATGGAGTACATGTACATGAGACAAAGTCTCTACAAATACATGGTAAAACAAGCAAAGGAACAACACTTTTATTGTTGTTCTTCATCTTGAAGACACCATGAGGCCTTCAACAATGAGCTTTGCTCATACTTCATAGTAAGTTCAAGACGGCCCCTAGCACCGGTTTGAGCGGAATTCTTTGCTAATTGTCGAATAACGCTACATCTATGTCTTTCCTGGTCATGGATGCGGGGTTGCCAACAAACATTAATTAAACTGGCAAAGTGCTCTTAGAATCACTGTCATCCGTTTCCCGACAAAAGCACTAGTGTCTTAAGCTAGTGGACGATTACAACATATAGACAAACACAGGGCACTAATCAAGTCGATTGTAAGAAAACTTGGCATCATAAAACAGCGAGATGTGGGCATTTTAAACAGGTGGTCAGAATTTCATTTCGAAACTACAGAAATAAAAGCCAAAATTTGCAAGTATGATAGTATATCCGTATGAAAAATTCTCTCACGAGCAAGTAACCCATATCTGAAATATATAGAGAGCATACATCTCTCGAACGGGGAATCTTTTTACGGACTCCACACTGCAAGAGAGACAAACTCCAGTCGTAAATGGTGAATGAAAGGATATTGAGTAAATGTACATGGGACTAAGTCTCTACAAATAGAAACAAAACAAGAAAACCTAAAAACGACGTAAGGTAGTAGACCTAGGTTAAGGATGATAACCGGTAAGGCGTTTGAAACAGTCAGTCTGATTGATACTTTTAAATGGTGAATAAAAGGATTCGGAGTAAATGCACATGAGACAAAGTCATTACATTTACATGGTAAAACACAAGCAAAGGAACAACGCTTTTATTGTTGTTCTTCATTAATTAAACTGGATATCTGTTTCCCAGATAACAACAGATCTTTCCCTTTAAAAGATCAATTGTTGTTTCCTCTACCGGATTTGACTTTACTACCGGAGTTGACATGTTCAACACGGCAGGTGTCTTATAAGAAGCAGGAGATGCTTACTCTACCGGTGCACCTGATCTCACCCATGGTTTTTATTGGGTCCTTGTTGTTAATCTTTGTGTGTGTGTGTGTGCATTCATTTTTCTTTTATGTGCCGAACTCGTGTTGTGTCTCTGTTTCTTTGTTGTTTCCGATTTTGCCATTGTCCTTGGAGTATTCGTTTTAGATTGACGATTCGGTTCTCACGTACTTTAAGACTGCATAGGACTTTCCACAATTCTACGGAAAATTTTTCCTAAGTATTTGACTTCTGAAAGATTCTCCGCAATTCTCCACTAACAATGGCTTTTCCCTAATATACTGCTTTGGAGATTTTCCGTAAATCTCCGCAAACTTTTTCTTAAGTATCAGACTACTGAGAGAATCTCCGCCATTCTCCGCAAACTTTTTCTCAAGTAGTAGAGAACAGAAATAATCTCCGCAAATCTTCGCAAACCTTTTTCTATTTAGAAGACTATTAAAAGAAGCTCCGCAATTCACCGCAAACTTTTTTACGAGTATTAGACTACTGAAATAATTTCCGCAATTGTACGCAATTTTTCCAAAGTATTAAACTACTGAAAATCTCCGCAGTTCTCCACAAAGTTTTTCCTACGTATTAGACTACGGAAAGATTCTCCTCAATTCTCTGCCAATTTTTTCCTAGGTAGAAGACTACTGAAAGATTTTCTGCAATTCTCTGAAAACTTTTTTTCTAAGTATTGGACTACTGAAAGATTCTCCGCAAACTTTTTCGTAAGTATAAGACTACTAAAAGATTCTTTGCAATTCTCCGCAAACTTTTTCCTAAGCATAGACTACTGAAAGATTCTCCGCAATTTTCCACAACTCTTTTCCCAAGTATTAGACTACTGAAAGATGCTTCGCAATTCTCCACCACCTTTTTAGCTCACCTGGCCTAAAAGGCCATGTGAGCTTTTGCCATCATTTGCGTCCGTCGTCTGTCGTCGGTCGTCGGTCCGTCGTCCGTCCGTCAACAATTTCAAAAATCTTCTTCTCTGAAACCACTGGGTCAATTGTAACCAAACTTGGCCTGAATCATCACTAGGGTATGCAGTTTGAAATTTTGTTTGATTAGTCTGTAGATCAAACAACATGGCCGCCGTTACTAAAAATAGAACATAGGGGTAAATTACAGTTTTTGGCTTATAACTCGAAAACTGTTACAGATATCAAAAATCTGACAGGTGTAAAATGATCAGCATGATGAGATCTACCCACTGTGTAATACTGAAAAAAATCTGAAAACCCATCTAGGAGTTACAGCCCTTTTTCTGTTAAATTTTCACAATTTTTGTATTTTTTATTTTTTATTTCAAAAAGTGTAACAGATAGGGGTCAATTGTAAGTTGTAAAAATGTTCAGCATATTAAGATCTACCCACCCTGAAATTTAGAAGAAAATCCATAAACCTTTGTAGGAGTTATTGCCCTATTTTCACCGAATTTTAAATTTTTTTGTATTTTTCATCTTATATTTCCAAAACTATAGAAGATTAAGGTTACGTGTAAATTGATGAAATGTTGCCATACTGTGGCGACTTCAAAAACTGATGTTGAAAATTGATCCTTGACTGCCATTTTCAAAATGGCCGCCAAAAAGGCGGGAAAATTCAACATTGTCCAATTTCAATGAAATTTGGTTTCCAACTAGATATTGCTGTTGCGACTTCAAAACCGGGGTTGAAAATTGTTCGCTGACCGCCATTTTCACAATGGCCGCCAAAATAGGCGGAAAAATTCAACATTATCCGATTTCAATGACATGTGGTTTCCAAATAGGTCTTGATGTCGCAACTTCAAAACTGATGTTAAAAAATTGTTCGTTGACCGCCATTTTTAAAATGGGCACCAAACAAGGCGGGAAAATTCAATATTGTCCAATTTCTATGAAATTTGATTTCAAATAGATATTGATGTTGCGACTCAAAACCGATGTTGAAAATTGTTTGTTGACTGCCATTTACAAAATGATGTCTCGACTTCAAAAACTGGTGTCGAAAGTGGTCCTTAGCAAGAACGTTTTTTGTCAAAAAAGCCCAACAAAGAAATATAGTAAAAGATGGTCAGACTTTAAAAACGGTTCAAGATATTGGAGGTGTTTGAGCTATGAAAGTTTGAGAAACTGAAGATCAACTGTATAACTTACAATGTTACCTTGATTGTGGCATCTGAAAGCCAGGTGAGCGATACAGGCTCCTGGGAGCTTCTGGTTTCCTAAGTATTAGAGTATGAAAGATTTTCCATAATTCTCCGCCAGTTTTCCTAAGTATTAGACTACTGAAAGATTATCCGCAATTCTCCGCAGACTTTTTTGAAAGTATTAGACTACTGAAAGATTCTGCGCAGTTCACCGCAAACTACTTCCTTAGTAGAAGATCCGCAATTTTCCGCAAACTTTTCCCTAAGTGTTAGACTCCTGAAAGAGTTTCCGCAATCTGCACAAAGTTTTTCTTTAATAATAAACTGCATGGGATTGTCTGCAATTCACCTTAAAGCTTTTCCTAAGTATTCAACTACTGAAAGATTCTTCGCCATTCTCTACTGAGAAACCTTTGTATTAGACTGCATGGGAGATTTTCGGAGAATTTTGTCCTACTATATCCAACTCGCCAAGAGATTTTTTTGATTCTCTGCAGTTCTACGCATTTTCACTCTTAAATTATACACTTGACATTTTCATGATATCTTTTTTTAACACCAAGAATATATATTTACTTCCACAAATAGTCTTGTTACATTATACATCAAGAGCCCAAGCATCTCTTGATGAACCCTGTGAACTAATCACTGATCACCCAGGGCAGGAATCAGTGTTTAAATATAGTGAAGTATAGACTAATAGAATTTAATACAATTTTATCACATTAGTTGAGATAATTTATATACTATATATAATTACGCAAAACCAACAATATATTAAATATTATCGTGAATTGCTTTAAGCAAATAACTATAGCCTTTTTTAACTCGAAGTCTTTTACTATATTCATTTACAAAAACTTGATACACATTAATTTGTTTGGTTTTCTGCTCAGAAATATAATAAGCTTTGTAAATAGAGAAACCAATAATTGTCAGAAAATAATATAAATCAAAATATTTGTCATCTGTCATTTTATATCCAAAAACTATATGTTAAAGTGTTATTCGAAATTTTAGTTTGACTTTAGACATAGCTTCATAAATTTTCGTCCAAAAATATTCTAAAAATTTACAGGTTATAAAATAATGTTCGTAATCTTCCTCTAATTTACAAAAATCGCAGACTTTATTATCTTTTATATTCCATTGAATTAAAAGTTTCTGTGTTGGAACAATAAATTGAAGTAATTTCCACCTAAATATTTTTAATTTGTTTTCATCTAAAAAATCAAAAATGAAAATATATAATTGTTTTACATTTGGTATCTCTCTCATTTCTAATAATTTGATCCATTTGTTTCTACCAATAGATTTTTCTCCCTTTTCTTCAATAAGTGTATTATAAAACAATTTGTTTAATAATTTTGAAGTCTCAATGTAATTGTTTTTCCATGTTAATTTATCCTTTAATATATTAACTGAACTTTTGATTTAACTCCCTGATTTTAACACATCAATCCATTTCTTTGGTATTGATTTTTTTAGTAAATTAATTACTGCAATCCAATTGGATTTATATTTCAATTTTTCGTAAATAAAGTCCTCAGATATATGATATCTTACATTAAGGAATAGCTAGAAATGATGGGTATTTCGACAGAGAGAAACTCCATATCTCGACGAGACACCCGTTTTCTCAATTTTTTGTGACTCTTGCTTGCCATAGATTAAATCTTTTTTGTAAATTCGTAATAACGGATTTTAAAATTTGATATCACATATTTCAAAATTAGAAATTTGAGATTTCAGTTTTTTTCAATCTGTTCTCACAATTTCAAAATTTCGTTACAACAATTTTCTTTAGAATTCGTTATAACGAATTCTACAATTCGTTATAACGAATTCTACAATTCGTTATAATGAATTCTTGAATTTGTTATAGCGAATTCAAAATATTGTTATAACGAATTCAAAACTTTGTTATAACGAATTAAATTCGTTATAACAAATTCCAGAATTCGTTATAAAGAATTGAAAAATATTTTTGATAGGTCCAATATGGGCTTCCGTAAATATCTTCTTTAAAGTAAGAAATCTAAAAAATGAAAAGAAAAAAAAATTGATAATAATTGAAACAATCAGATAATATAAGGTTGTAATTGAAACACACACACACACACACGTCCGACTTTATAAGAACAAGGAAATGTACAAAGCGCAGATTAATATTTCGGCATATTTCGGAAGACATAAATTTTTATACCCGTCGCTTCAGGGGGCGATGTATAGTGATCATGGTGTCTGTTCGTCACTCTCTCCGTCAATGCGTTCGTTCGTTCGTCCGTTCGTTATCGATCCGCCGTAGGAGTACATACTTTGTGGCGACAACTCCTCTTAGACCACTTCGTGAAATTCACTGTCTCGACCAATATCATAAACATTTTCAGTTATGATTGAATTAATTCGAGGTTCCGCTTTTCTCGTACAAGTGTCAAATTTGAAAGATTACCGTATTTTCTCCTCTCCCCCTCAAAATATCCTCAAAGCAAACAAGCAGTTGTAAGTATACCACACCATGACAATTTTATCTCGACAAATGGATACAGACTTTACAAACACTGTACAAATCTAGAAAATAAAATACATTTACTAAATTTCCAATTAAAACAGTTTATGATCCAAGAAGAAGTCTAAGCATGAACTGATCGTATTTGTTCATCAAACTGACACAATTCGCATTGTTAGAAATGTACTAGTATTTGAAAATATTTTATAAATCTGATACAATAAAATGAGAGAAATCCCTGTCTCTTGTTTATAAAGAGAACCCCGTGGTAATATGATAAATGTTTTTTGGTCATCATAAGTGATGTTTGTGTACTGCATGTAGCATCACCAATTGAATTTTACTTCATGAACTTTGTTTCCGCGCATCTGACTGTTACTTTTTCACATCGATTTTGCAAATGACTTAATGAGAAATGTATTACATATACATTATTAAATTTAAAAAGGACTAATCGACTGTTCTTTTGTTCGTCTCTTTCGTAGTGACAAGTACAAACGAAAGCAACGAAACGAGCCGTTTCGATTTACGAAGGAAATATGGCGTAGAATGAAGGATTTTCAAGTGCTTGGCATACAAATAGTGATCATAGTATGAGAACAACACCGGATATTCGTATTAGGACTGGTGCCATCAATTTAGAAAAGCATTAACTGTTACCGTACAGTACACTAGGAACTAGATTAATTAATACGGTAATAGTTCAATGCTTTTCTCCGTTGATGGTTCCAATCCTAGTGCCAATATCTGTCTTGTTCCAAGATGGTGGTGACAAAGCTAATAAAACAGGGATAAACGTACATCTTATTGTCATTATAAAAAATGTGCTTTTTTCATTCCTATGATTTATGATTAGTTTTTACTTCTGATGTTTGTTTAACCGGCCGTTTCTTTTGAAATGCCTTTCAAGTAAGGACTTCAGAGGCGATAAAATTTCCGATGGATTTGATAAAAACTGGTAATGAGAGTTACTCTTTGAAACACTTGCACAGGGTAACGAAATTCACAGTTTTTCTGCAACTACAGTATTTTTGTATTTTGCACTATGCCTCAAACATCCAATGGAGAATGGGTTATACTGTCTTATTTTAACTTCAAACTGTCCGTCAAATTTTTGTTCTAACTTTTCCCTGCAATGGTCTATCATACTTATATGCAATTTTGTAACAAACATGCATTTTCAGACTAGTTAAGGGTTAACACTGTTTAAAGCGACTTAGTTAGCTTTTAACCTTTTCGACATAATAGAGTAATAAAATGGGATGCATTTTGAAACTTGTCTTGATTTAATCCCTGTGAACATAATGGAGTAATTCTTCACTCATCAAATTGAATTAAAGCTATAGATATACATATAAAATGTTTTGTATCATCATGCCATATTATGATGGTTCAAACCTGTGCAGAATATCTGATGCTGAAAGTGGAAAGCGGAAGTCTAATAGTAAGCATTTGTTTATAGATCCCTTTGTTTGATCTTACTTTTGTAAAATCATTAACTGTTGGGATATCAAATATCGATTGAAGCCCACAGTATTCTATTTTTGCCCTGAAATATATTCGTATCCTTTTTTTTAAATGAGTGAATAATCAAATGTTTTGTCGATTGTCTTAACTTTTTTGTATCTTTTAGTCCAACCGGAATTCACTATTACCACATAACAGCAAAAACAGTGCATATGATTGAAAAGTCAAATATTACATATGGCCAAGCGGGAGAAGTCTTCGTTTCAGAGGTGGATACTTAGTTTGTGTTCAAACGTTTGTGTGCTATACCACAAACTTGAAATGTAAGACTATTTACATATTTGTTCATGTTACAAAATATACAAAAGAGGAAGTGGATGTATGCATGTATACTTAGTAAATGTTTATATACTTGCTTTCGTGTCTATTTCTAGTTCATTCGGAGAAGTGTCCTAAAAGACGCAGGTTTTAGTTTCATTTATAGGGTTGTATTATTACGTTGAGTAAGATTTTATTTTTATTTTTTAGATATTTGATTATATTTGACATTTATTTATATTCACTGTTTGAGAATTCGTTGTCGAAATAAGCATATTATGAATGTACTAAATTTGCCGGGTAAATTTGTTAATTGGGTATTGTTGGTTCATTTTTGGTTTAAAGATATTAAACCTTTTGTTCACTGTCTGTAGAAAACGGAAGGACAAAAGCAAAAACATAAGCGAGTCTAAAAGCAAGGCGAATGCAAGAACACCAGAGGGCGGTTCAAAGACACAACACCCTCACAAACCCATGAACATTACAAATATTACACCCAAAACTCACAATGTGAAATCATATAAGAAGCCGAGACATCAAGTGCTCCGGATGGATAAACATATCCTGCTCCATATAATTCACATGCCACACTTTCAGTGAGTCAAAAATTAAGCATTCATACACGACATCAAGCAAAAAAAAGATAACATGTCCTCTCCTTGCAGTAGTGTCCGGTAGCAACTCGAAAACAATTAATATTGAAAGGTCGAAAAAGAAAGGAAGCATTCATATCTTCTGAATAAGTTAAAGGTATTTGTCATAAAAACATAGTCGTTCTAATCTAAATCAATATAATAATTAAACTCTGTTGATAAAGGTAGTGCCGTATTGTTTTGATGAATCCCAAGCGACCAATCTACAAATGTACCTATAACAATGTATAAAAATTGTTCATGGAATTCGACATATTTTGTTAGATAAAATGTCATTTTTCAAAGTTCAGCTAGATCCTCATATTAATTAATTTATTACTTTCAAAGAAAACTTTATGCTACTTGATTAAAGTTACGTTATCAAATTCTCAGCTATAAAAAACTGTTTCTTTCTGATAATATGAGGACAACTGTAAGTTTATTGCAACGTATTAGTTACATGATTCACAATAAAATGATCGAAAGTAAAATCGTTGGAAGGAACAAGTTAAATCATCTTTTACGTATGTTAATACTGTAACATCCATAGTTTTACAAATCTTAGACTTGCAAAGTATCAGCACACTTTCTGAAGTTTCCTGTCTAAAATTCAAACCTTCAGTCTCTATTGCTGCTCTACCTACACTTCATTCAACTGCATAGACCACTCGGTCATCAAGGCTGTATAAAAAAGTAGCATTCGATACCGCAGGATAAGTATATGTTATATGGATTTTGACATCTATATGTCGTAAAATATTATCCCGTGAGCCAGAATATGAAGCACAGCGGCGAGTGAGCGCAGCGAACGAGCCCCAAGCTTCATATTCTGGCGAGCGGGATGATATTTTACAATACTCCAGCTTTCAAAATACAGATAATTTGTTTATCGTCTTTTATTTCTTATTTCTATACAAAAGTTTATTAGGTTTTGTGTCAAATTCTCCCAAGGTTGCGTGGGAAATGAGATTCATTCATTTTTTTTACAAAATTAGAAATGTTTTGTAGTTATTTTATAACTTCACAATATTTTTTGTCGGCTTACATTATAAAATTTTGAATTTTTTTTTTATCAAACCGTGTTAGCAAATTGAAATAAAGTCGGTTTTTCATTGCAAAACATTGTATTGTTTACATTTGTCTTCCAGTTCCTAGGCACTTTTATGACGTCACAATGTAAACAAAATGGTGGCTCTGCTGAAGTTATCAGCGACTTAGTTTCCGGATTTTTTCGAACGTCTCGTTTTTATTTTTGTGTATTGGTGACGGTAATTTGTTTAAATAAAAACGGAAAATATGATAGATTCCAGTTAAGGTTTATCTCTTGCATACGGATAAAAAAGATATTGCTTGTCAAACATTGGGAGAATTGTCTTGATAACTCCAGGTCAGCCTCTTGATAAATTCGCGTCAACCGGATATGGCTTTTGTGGAAAGGCTCTGCAGGCTGAAATAGGCGATGGAAAAGACGATAATGTTCCCCATTATGTTTAACCTACTAAATTACAAATCATTAAGATAACCAGTAAAGTTTGCAATTGCAATTCTGTAATGAGGTTCTTTCTAAAAAAATCAATTCAAAACTCTTTAATAGAGATTTTTGCCAAACATTTCCCCAAGATCTGCAACCTTTCACTTTGTCAAAAACGAAACGACAAAATATACGCACACGTAGTAACCATCTTGCGGTGTTTGGTTATAAAGACCGACATACATTAAAACTATTGTGAAAATAAAAAAGGACTATATCAACACCAAGGCGCTTCAACAACGCTTTTTTGTAAATCATTTTATAAAGACAGGAAATTTACTACCAATGTCACTGGACAACAATACATCATTTATGAATAAATTAAAAAAACATCATTTATGAGATTAAAGGATCTCCTTAATTTTACGAGAATTACGGCGTCCTTAAAAAATCAGTCTTGTATGAGTAAAAGAACAAGTGCGTGAGTGGAGTAGCTCAATTCTTTTTCATTAGTATACCAACTTGGGAAAGCCTCTTGAATGAAACCTTATATTTGCATTTTAAGTTTACCTGGAGGAAGTGTGGTGCTGCGGAAAGATTACATTTTTGAGATAATGCGTTTGAGTAAATGAAAATAAATCTTTCGAGCTTTATAAGTATCTACATGTGATTTATGTCACTTCCGAAATGGATATTCCTACATTTGACTACAGACACAATTTTAATTAGGTAGTATGTCCGGACCAACCGATGTCGGTCTCGGTTTTATGGGAGTTCACATTGTGAGTGCTTTAGTTTTTTGGGTTGTCTTGTTATATTTTAGTTTTGTCTTTGTTAATTATGTTTGTGGCACCGATCTGTCCTTGTCTTTGTTTGAATACTGGTTGATTACAAAAGCTTTTCAAAATTTAACTTGGTACTGTTTGAGGGTTAGAGAAGTAACACGTACCTTGATTTCAATTGGTTTTGTCTCAGGGTTAGCAAAAGACATTAACCAATTAGCTACCTAACAGACCTTTCAAAAACATATATTCCTCACTTACCGTGTGACGGGTGCTGTTAACAGAGCAGGACATGCTTACCCTTCCGGAGCACCTGATGTCACTCTAGGTCTCACTGGAGTTCACACTGTGAGTGCCTTTGTTTTGAATGTTGTGATTTCTATTTCTGTGCTTTTTGTCTGTCTAACGTCATTGTTTTATGTCTGGCGCCATTGTTTTCTGTGTTCTCGTTTTGGCCATGTCTTTGGACTTTGATTTTTGCGGATTTCCCTCCCATGTTCCTTCGGTATTCTACTGCCGATGTTACATATCAGCTCAGTAGTACAAAATGATGATTCAACGAGGTATCCTTCCTCGTATGCACTTGTATTTATTTTCTCCTTCGATAATCTCATCTGAAAATAAATTTTATCATTTTTCTAAACAAGAACAATAAGTAGGGTGAGTGACTCGCTACAACTTCTGTAAACGAGCATTTTATTTAATAACTATAACAATTACATCATTTAAGACATTTAATATATAATGACATTCATATAAACCATTTCAAAATTAGTTACAATTTCAGGAAGCAGACCAACCTTGAAAAAATTAATTTTAAATCAAAACTTTTAATAAAAATCAACGTGACGTTGTAGCGAGACTCGATAAAGGCATATAAACTATAAGGTATATATACCCAAAGGAGCATGAATAGCACGGGTGTCACATACGGGTAGTAGGTACCCTTATGCTAAACTAAAAGATACCGTAAATGTTCTAATAACGAAAAGAAATACATTTATTTTCTCCTTCGATAATCTCATCCGAAAATTTTGTCATTTTTCTAAACAAGAACAATAAGTAGGGTGAGTGACTCGCTACAACTTCGAGATACAAAGATAAGTTAAAAAGGGACTACATATCTAAATTCCTAGACACTAAAAGTTTATTGTATAATTCATCTTGAATATAACCATCTTTTGACCTATCTGAAGCCAATCTACCGTGAGCTCTAAGAAGTCTATCTGAAACATTGTTTTTGGCTGCTGCCGAAACACCACCACTCCTAAGACTATGTAAACCATATAGAGACTCGTCATATCCAACAGTTTTCAATGCAGACAATAATATTTCACGAGCTCTAGTATAAGACAAAGGTTTAAAAATATTAACTGGTTTATGTATTTTTCAAAGATTTTATGTACTGAATAGAAGTAAATAAATATTCACAAGAATTTGAAGTTAGGTTGGCTGCTTCAATATATTTTTTCAAAAAATTTACAGGACAAAATTATTTCCAGTTTTTACTATGACAACCTTATTCCCCCTACGATAAATATCTGTTTTACTTTTAGAAATATTAATTTCAACATGAGTATCAAAAAAGCAAATGTCGTTCATGGTAATATTCGACAATTCATTGTATCTAAAGAATCCAGAAAATCCTAGTAGGCACAAAACGCACACTCTTAATCCAGATAAATCAGAATTAGATCCAAATTGAATAACGATTTTATTCAACATATCGACGGTTATTGGTTTCTTCTTGTTCACTGGTTTAGAAAGAATACGTTTACTTCCCTCGTAACACATTTTAACTAATTTATCTTCACAGGGATTAAGTTTTAAAGACACATCATGAAATCTTTTAATACTATAATATGCTGAATCCAACACTGATGTAGATACACGCTGAAAAACTAACGAACTCAAATATAAGCACACAACACTAGGCTTCGCCGGTAAATAAATAAGAGAATTTTCGGTACACCATCTGCGAAATTTACAGAAATAATTATCATATTTTTTATTGGTATTATCAGCTACGCTGGAATGCACTAAACTAGGAATACTTCTAGCAAGTGATCCAAGTTTTTCGTTGTCATAGAATTGTTAAAGATCAAGCCATGTACTAGTGTTGTAAAGATTCTGAAATGAAATTATTTCAATGAATAACTGAATGCAACATAAATTTTTAAAAAAAATATTTATACTTTTATTTAGTTCATTCACCAAAATGCAACTGTATAAGCGACCACTCACCAAAGTGGATTTCTTGACCCATTCACCTAAATGGTGTCATTAATTTTACACAATACCAACTACGATTATTTATAATATAATTCAAAACACTATCTACAATCTAACTTCAGTACTAAGACATTGCTCATGAATGGCGCTTTAGCAAATACACTTTCCTTGTGTGAGCCTTCTCTAAAAAACCTCTTAGGTTTTACATATTCAACTACATCTTTAACAAAACATTCAAATCTATTGTCTACTGATATACAAGGCCAAAACAAGGCAGACTTCCACTTGGGCACTATCAATGTACCAACACATTTGTAATAAATCATGTGTTGTAACACCTTTGGTATGCAATGTACTGGCGGGACTAACCAATTAATATCATTCGACCAGTCATATGCGAATGCATCAACACCAGATGTAGCTGGTGTCCAAATTTGAGAATTAAATTTTGTTACTTTACGAATCGTACTATTCGCAAAGCGATCAAATGTATGAGGTCCCCACTTATTGTCAAACAATTTAAACACCCATTCACTGACTTCCCAATCATTAAAGTCGAACATTTTACTGTAAAGATCAGCCTCCGTATTTAATGTTCTAGGTATCCATGCAACATCTAATGATATACAAAACCTTATACAAATCTCGAAAATTCTAAGAGCAATCGCTTGTAATTCTGTTTTCATACTCCCAGTGCTTACAATTTTAACTACATTTTGATTATCTGTGTATAATTTTATATGTTTCTTGTCAAGTTTTAAACTTAATGAATTAAGTGCATACTCAACAGCCTTCAATTCCCTAAAAGTCGAACTTTGTTGTTTTTCATAATTATCAAACAAAACATGGACAACTTGATTTTCTTCTTCTTGGTTATACATATGAAAAAGAAAGGAAATGGGGTAAATGTCAAGGAGACAACATCCCATATCCAGGTTAAAACGACCCAAAACAATACACCTGCTGCAGCGTAATTACTAGCATCAGTAAACAAAATACGTTCAATTGATTTGTATGCTGTAGAAATTGATTTAAAAGGTAAACTGTCACAGTTATTGAACCAAAACATCATCTCGGTCAAAGCGCTTGGGGATATGTTAATCTTATGATCCCAATTCACACGATTTAGAATACACCAATGTAGGTTTCTTGTCATGATGTGACAAACGTTTCCTAAAGCAAACGACATTGAAATTATTAGGCCTACAACTGATGCAATTTTTCTTGCCGTAAGATTTTCTGAAGGTAGTAAAAAAGTACGCAGTTTTTCTTTTAAATGTAAAATTTTTGTCTCTGGAATTTCGATACTACCGTTTCCTAAATTGCATGTGAAACCGAGCCACTCCAACCTCTGGGTTGGCTCTCATACACTTTTTTGATCATTTACGACAAAACCTGCAGAAACCAGATCTTTTCTCATGAATTTTGAGATTTTTTGACAATTAATTTTGTCGTGACAGCACCAACCATCATCCAGATAGACAATTACTGGGTATGAAAGTGTTCTCCAATATTTTACAACTTCCCTCATAATCTTTGTAAATAAATAAGGGGCTGAGATGAGACCAAAAGGCAAGACAGAAAAAACAAATTATTTTGTTCGACCTTTAAATGTCCAAGAAAACCCCAAATACTTTCTAAATTGTTCATTAATGTCGATATGATGATATCCGGACCGTAAGTCGAATTTTACCATAAAATTTCCCCTTTTTTATATAATTTAATGCTTCTTTAGTACCTTCGAATTTTATTTTCTGTTTTTCAACAAAAGTATTAACATGTCTTAAATCTAGGATAAGCCTTTCTTTACCATTTTTGTTGACTGAAACCGAAGGAGGATTAATATAAAAGTGGATATTTAAGTGTTCAACTACGCAACCTGATTCTAACAATTCATTTATAGCAGATTCTACAAACTCACTATTCTTAATAGCGGACGCATTGTTTTTTAATATAACACGATTAGGTTGTTCCGAAAATGGAATTTTATAACCATTTTTTATAACACTTAAAATGAAGGAATTAGCTTGAATAATACTCTCCCAAAACTTTGGATGTGGTTTTAATCTAACCTTTACAGATTTTGAACCACTTTTTAACTCAAATTTTTCTGAATATTCAAAAAAAAATCAAATAACTCATACTCAACTTCATCTTCTCTTGGTTTAATGACTGGTTGGGGGGTTGTCTGGTTGAACAGAAACTGTGGCGCTTTGTGCTTTTCTTGGCGCATATTGTCTAAATTTGTACGGGCACTGTCTAGCGAAATGTCGAAACACGCTCATGCTGGAAATGTGGGCTGGTTGTTTTTGGCTGCTGTGTTTTCTGGTTGGCGACGAAAAAATCCCCGGCCGGCTGTAGCGTTTACTTGTTGCCCTATTAATGGCTGCCCTGAGCTTGACTGCGTCCTCGTTATCATCAGCAAGAGGAGGAATAGAGTACTCCTTGTCCACATCCCATCCATGCCGATCAGCTATTTTAATAATTTTATTCCTCTCAGTAAACTCACTTACTTCAGATTTGATAATGAGCTATGCTGCTTCTAGATCCTTGGACTGAATACACTCCAAAATTTCCGAAAGTTTATTGGATCATTCCGAGTTAAACTTGAACTGGATCTTGTTGCCTTCCCGACTAAAGACAAAATCGTCCACTGTTTGAACAGTGGATTTAGGTAGCTGAGAAAAACGAGCGTCGATGTACTGCATAAAACTATCGCTCTGTCGTTTCAGTGCAGAATCTATGGATGAATTTAACAGTCTTAATTGGTCCACATTTGATAAATCATGTCTGCGTGGTACATCTTTTGAAGAGCCTTGCCTTGTGTAATATCATCTGCGTTGTCATCTCTGTCGGACATCTTAATCAACGTAACGTTGTAGCGAGACTCGATAAAGACATATTAACTATACGGTGTATATACCCAAAGGAGCACGAATAGCACGGGTGTCATATGCGGGTATGTAAAACTAAAAGATACCGTAAATGTTCTAATAACGAAAAGAAATACATATAATGTAGGTATCAAGGTCTCCATTCTTATCCTTCGTTTGAATATTGAAAGAGGAAATGAATGGCCTCTAACTGGAAGGAAATTTCTTCTTTGCCAAATGAATTGTCAATTGTAAAATGAAAATCTTCAGTATTTAGCATTACCTTTTGTATTGGGATTAATTCTTAGTATATATTTTACATTGTTGACATTAAGGATTTACCGTATACAGACACTAAAGCTCAATAAAAAGGATGGGAAACGTATTTAAGCACTGTCTTAAAAAAACTGTTGGGTCAAGGATACGTTAAGCTTCTGTTACTTTCGTCCTTACAGAAATTCTATGGCCGTCACTATGATACCAAAGATAAAGATGAAGTGTCAGTTTCACAAATGAAAACAGTCATTTCCAAATAGATTCCGCGACCTCTTTGATTTGATAGAAGCGGTTTTGATATCATCCTTCCAGAGCACCCTTATGTGAATGTATTTTTTAGTAGCCACTATGATTGCTTTAGTATTTAGTGTCAAATCTGTCATGCTTGTATATGTTATAGCTATCTATTTGCATATATGACCACACTTTGTATCTTTTCTTACATATTCTATTTATTATTACAAGATGAATGAAAATAAAATTCTTGGACTATTGACGTCTGAAATCTAGGTTATATGACAAATGTGATGATTTTCACTTCCCAATTGTGAACTTTCCCTTTCTCAGCAGCAATATACCTACCTACAAAGCGTATGGAGTGTATATTTCACAATTAATTCGTTACTGAAGACCTTGTAGTTCACACAGTGACTTTGTGGAAAGATAAAAAACTACGGAGTCAAGGCTATGTTCAGAAGTTGTTACTTTCATTCCTTCAGAAATTCTATGGCCGTCACCACAACATCATAGATAGATATAAAATGTCGGTGTCCCAAATGAAAACTGATTCAAGTCTTCCCGGATTTGACATTACCAATTCTGACTTTAACCTGGATGTCCCATTGACAGTGTGAAAGGTGTTGTATACAGAGAAGGGCATGCTTACCTATCCAGAGCACCTGATGTCACTCTTTTTGAGAGTTCACACTGATAGTGCTTTAGTTCTTATTGTTGTATACGTAGTGTTTGCTCTTTGTGGTTGTGTAGCATCTCTTGTTTTCCGTCTTCTGGTGTTCTTGCTTTTGCTTTTGCTTTGTCACTGGACTTTGATTTATTAAATGTTGTTTTTTGTTTATTCAGTATTCTACTGCTATTTTGTTTTATTGACAAAACCCATTAAAAAGTTTAATGTTTTAAGACATTAATCATCAATATCAATCAAAGTCTACAATTTACAGTTAAGTACAATCAAAACAATTTCCAAATCCTTAATATACTCACCGAAAACAAAGAAAAATGAGAAACTTATATATTTATTAGCGCGCCGATTCTCATCTCTAACTTTTATTTACATAAGCACCACGTACTAGCACTGTTTTCAACCATGTTGACGAATTTTTACTGGATAATTAAAATATCGAAGTTACAACATGTCAAATCCTTCATAAAAAACATAAGACGTGTGTAATTAAAGAAAGTCCTAAACAAAGGGAAAATCCTGAAATAAGACGACTAATGGTCAAAATAAATACCATATATGTAAACATATAAAGGGGTACAAAAATATTAAGACTAATTTTTCAGAACTTGCAAAGGTTAAGAGACCCAAAAAATGATGATAGTTGATAAAAATAATCAGATTATAAGATGTATAAGACAACAGAAAATTACAGACGCAAAAATTCAAACCCCCAATACATGACCTTACGGCTACTAATATCCCAAGTCAAAGTGGAAGGCAGTTTCTTGACAGTTCCTTAACCTTCCCAGTTTTAAGAATTTGGCAGTGTTTTAGCAGTTCCTAGCCTTCCACAAATAACTAGATAATATAGAAAAACAGGCAGTTTTTTCTTAGCCTTCACAGCTTTTTGGCAGTTCATAGCAGTCGTTAGCTGCTTTAAGCAGTTTCGTAGCTGTTTTAGGCCGTTTTTTAGCAGTCATTTTCACTAAAAATTTAAATGAGCTTGAAGAAACTGCTTGTTCATCATGAATATTTATATTTAATGCGTAAAATCATGAATATTTATATCAAATTATTAAAAAAACTGCTAAAACCTCATGAATATTAATAAGCAACTGCTAAATAACTGCTTAGAGTTAATGCATTATTCATAGGTACTGCTTGTCAGAATAGTTTCTCAGACCTTAATTTCTTCTTTATTTAGTATGCATGTATGTACAATGTATTTCTACATAAATAAATCAGATCAAACCATATAATATACATACTGTGAACAAACTTATTTTTCGAGGATACTTTATTTCCTGTTTTTGCTCTCAAGGAGAACTTCGCAACAACTAATTTTCGCGATTTTACAATTTCTGTAAATGTATTTTTATAAGGATTACAATTTCTCCTTTTAATATTTAGTAAGCATGTATGTATATGTCTCTGCTGTACATTAAGCTTTATAGCCAATTAAGTGGCTGGCTTATACTCATTAGGACATAATTAAGCTCCTGAAATTCATTTTTCTGACCTGCATACTATGTGCCCTTCGAAAATATAAATTCCTTATAAATTCATTACCTGGTAATTATACAGTCAAATGCTGTACGTATTGAATTAAAAAGGTAATGAAGAAACTCAAGTACACTAATTATATAAAATTGCTTGATATACCATATAAGAGGTTATTTTAAAGGTTTTTATATCCCTCTAATTTTTTCGAATTGACTTAAAGTATTAAAATAAATTTCACGAACATTTTTTATAGTTAGAAATATTGTATTTCTCTAATAAAATCTGAAATGACAACTCATTTTTATTGCATTCTTCATGCATTTTGTATCGTGTTATTTCACATTTTCAATACAAACATCAAAGGAATTTTAAAATTACATAACCATTGTCATTATACGTAAGCATGGAGGGGACATGTGATTTTTTTTATCTCATGGCCACGACATACTAAGTCGTAGCCACGACATAGCTTTTTCGTGGCCACGAGATAGCTATGTCATGGCCAGGAGATACTGAATCGTTCCCACGACATACTAAGTCATGGCCATGAGATAGCTGTCTCGTTCCCACGACTTTCTAAGTCATGGCCACAAAATAGCTATTTCGTTCCACTTGAGATACTTTCTCGTTCCCATGACATACTAAGGTCATGGCCATAAGATGATTATACACCGTGAGGCCTTCAACAACAAGCTTTGCTACTCCATATCCTTTCGTGAAACATATATATATCTCGTGGCCACGACTTAATATGTCGTGGGAACGAGATAGTATCTCATTGCCAAGACATAGTATGTCGTGGGAACAAGTTAGTATCTTATGGCCATGACATAGCTATATTGTGGCCACAACTTAATAAGTCATGGGAACGAGATAGCATCTCGTAGGAACAAAAAAGATATCATGTGGCCACGCGACTTAGTTTGAGAACGAGTTAGTATCTCATGGCAACGACATACTATGTTGTAGAAACAAGATAGTATCTCGTGGTCACAAGATAAAAAAAATTCACATGTCCCCTCCATAATTCTGTATAATTGTCATTCGGAATCTGCAGAAATTTAAAACGATGAATTTTTTCATACCTTTGTTTTCGTCTGTTTTTAAAATTTTGACTAAATAAACCCCTTATACAGTATATACTTTTCGATTTATAAGAACATGCAATACATATAATTATTGAAATTCATTTGATTTTTTCATGGGGCATGGTGATTTTGTAAATTTTGGTCCAAGGGCAAATTCTAATCATATTTGTCATGAAAACAATAAATAAAGAAAACAGTTTTTTTTTATTTGAAGAAATTTTTGTTGTTGCAAATAGTAAAGAAATAATTTGATGTGACATTTGATGCTTTGTAATGTAATTTGTTCAAGATGTACATGAAAATAATCATTTTTTTTTTCAGAAAAAAAATTTCTGGCCCTGATTTTTGCCCCCCAAAAAATCTCTGACCAGCATCTTGGTTGAAAAAAATAATCTGACCCTGATCCTGCCCATTATAAAAAAGCATGGTTCAACAAAATTGCTAGAATAGTGTATATGGAAAAAAATAATAATCTGGCCCATGAAGCGGGTAAAACATAATTCCCGGCTCATGGTTATTATGTAATTTTGACTTCATGTTAGGGATTTATATTCTGACATTTTTTGGAGGAATACTTTTTGTTAGCAAGTAAGTAAGTCTTAGTTTATCTACCAATCTATCATATACTGATAAATGTCTTTAAAGTTATAAGACAACACTTAATACGGATAGATGTTACAAAATCGTAATTTAATATTTAAAATACGACAATATTTTGCGGACCTTGAAAAAAAAATGGTGCTGCAATGAGTGTCACAACATGGAAGGGTCAAATCCTGGAGAGGGATCTACAGAAATTTTGCTGCTACAAACATTTTTCGTCTAATTTTCAGTAGCAAGTAGACAATTTTATTTGAATTCGTCCCTTTTGTGATGAATTCTAGTACTGAATGATCATTTTCGTCAATCCAAGTTGCAAGTCTAAAAAGTGTAAATCTTGTACTCCTTGTTATTCCCTTTACTTTTAGTTCTGGGGAATTTGATTGGATCCATTCAGTAAAAGGTGTTTCTCTAATTTCTAGCAAATATAAACACCTCCTGACTAATGAGTTATCGAAATGATAATCAAAATGGGCATTATTTGATCTCAGTTGACGATTGGTCAATCATGTAAATGTCTCGTGTCAGTTTCTAGAAATAGTGCAACCGGATGTTGATGAAATTAACAAATGCATCATTGTCTAGCAAAAACGGTTTTTGCATTTTTATAACTACGATAACTCAATTTATTGATAATATGACATCTTTATCAAAACTATTGTTAACAGTTTATTTGTCTGATTATCCTTTCTTCTGGCTCAATTTCGATAAAACGGCCGGACAAAATCATCTTACACTTTGGGACAATGGTGTATATCAGCCACAAAAGATGAGATATAAGGCCTTAGGGACATTGGTGTATATCAGCCACAAAGATTAGATTATGGGAACGGTTTAAAATCTTTTTCCGTTACTGAATTATCTCTACAGGCCAAAAAAAAAAAAAAAAAAAAAAAAAAAAACAACCTTGTTATGGGATAAACTCAGAAACCGTAAGAGATCGATAATTAGGTGTAACGGTAAAAATGACGGACTTTCGCTATATTTAAGTCAAAACTCTGCAGTGAACTGTTCAAGAGTTATACCCCTTGATTTTTCTCTCGAATTTTTAAATATTTTTTTTCTCAGAGGTGGCAAGTCGTTAAGGCGTGGGACCCTTTCCGTTGGACGTAGATGATATGTGTTACATCTAAAAATGCCAAGGTCAAAGTTCATTGTTCAGTTTAAACTTTGTTATTGGATTAACTCTGAAGCCATAAGAGATAGCTGATAAAATGTAAAGGAGAAAATGTTTGTCTTGTTAAGATCTACATTTGTTACAAGGGTCCTATATTGGACCAACCATTTTTGGGCCAATATTAAACCCATTTTCGATATCCGATTTGAGGTTTTTTGCTTATAGCTCAAATATCATTCAAGATACAAAATAACATTAAATACAAAAAATGTCCGGAAAGATGTGCGTGACCTTCAAAATAAGGTAAGGTTAAGGTAAAAGTCATATTTAAAAATCTTTTTATCATGTTACGAACTAATAAATGAAGCTTATTATGTTAGTCTTATCGTTGAATCAATAATGTAAACATTATGATGCAACTTCTGGGAAAGACCTATCAATTGTTCTTCGAACAATTGACGTACCAATTATTCATTTTATTTGATAGGAATAATTAGTAGTTTATTCATTTTATGTATAATTGTAACGCACTACTTCAAGAATATTTGCCATTTATGCGAAAAATGAGCAGACATCTGCAACTCTACTTGTCATAAAAGTGTAATGCATCTATTTTTAGCGTAAAATTGAATTTGGAAATCCCCCATGAAAATAGAATATGGTCAAGTTGAATATAAAAAAAAATACATAAAAAATAAAAATTTGAAACAATGATCGACAGGCGTATGTTGTAACAAGACTGTGTAATATCTAAAAGGAAAAAAGAGTGAAGTTCCTAATGTAATATAAAACAGACGGTCTGTTTTCCTTCTTTGTTACATTGTATTTATCCACCCGTGAAAATTTCTGTTTTTTCCGGAAGTTTTGATTTCAATGAATGCAATCGATTTCCAAAGGTAAATTCATATTATTTTTTTTATAATAACATATTATAATGATTGGGAAACTGTAATAAACAACAAACAATGTTTATAAACTTAATTTGGTTTAGAGCATGATACAAGAAACCAATTTGTTAAACTAAATTTGAGAAATGCTACCAGGAAGTTTATTTCATGTATGGTTAACATCAATCCCCATTATAATTAGATGTTTGAAAAAAAAAACAAACAAACAAAAACATAAATATATTTTTCTTTAAGAAGAATCATCGACAGACGTATGTTGTAAACTAGACTTTGTAATATCTAAAAGCAAAAAGAGTGAAGGTCCTAATATTATGATAATATTACGGGTTTATTTCTGTATTGGCCTTGTTATTGGTCCGAGGATGGCTGTATTGGCCTGAGGCGTAGCCGAAGTCCAATACAGGCGTCCGAGGACCAATAACAAGGCAAATACAGAAATAAACACGTAATGATATCTTACATTCCTATGTGCTTGTTTGTACATGTGCATGTAGATCAAAATAGAAGAAATACTCTATGTTGGGTAGCAAACATTCGACACATGGTCATACATGCTAAAATAAAGCTTGACGACATGTCAAGAGTAACAAGGTCCTGTCACAAGTGTCTTATTACAGTAAAGTTACCTATGTATGAGATTAAAATATTAATGAGATCTTGATGACCGAAAAGACTAAGTAGAAGCAAATTTACTGTGACGGTGAAAAAAATTTTACACAGAGAATATTGCCATAAAAAATCAAAAGAGAATGTGGCGGTTATTCTGGTAGCTCATATTATTTTGGTACGTAGATACGTAGTAACGGTGACATCACAGTTAAAAATTTGTTTGAAATGAACGTAAATACCATGAAGAAGTGGAATCCACGGAGAAGTAAGAAGGGAGTATACATCCTCAAACATACAAATAAACATGACATTGACTATTCAAGTATTCATAATTCAACCTAAGCAGGTTCATCTGCACAGTCACGCCCCCTCCTCGACTCTTTCCAGAGCACACAAGTTCTTTATCCGTTACTGTTCAACACAAGTGGTTTAACAAAAATTAATTGCATCATTACAATATGGTTACCTTGCACAGCCTGATCTACACAATCATGTAATTCATAATTTTACAATTTCAAGGTTGTAAATCGGCTGTTGGCATCCGACAAATGTCCAGAGTTGAAAATGTTACATTTTAGATCAACCCATGAACATTTCCCAGACGTTTAGCCTTTATATAACTCCGGTATTTAACATTAAAATAGAGGTACACATGTACTGAAATGTGTTCGGTTCTTTTGTCACATGTTCGGTTCTTTTGTCACATGGTCAACAAAGATTTCAACACAGTAGTCGGAATTTTAACATTTCATTTCAGGCGATTGACGATCTCACTTTTTCAAGTAAATAAAACAACTGTTGATGTTAAACTTTCATATTTCTCACTCAGACAATCCCCAAAAACATTCCTTTCGACAGCTCCATCATCAGACGACCAGTTACCGATTTTCTCGCATTTTTACATCCCCTTAAATGGAAACCTATGAGACGTTTCGAAGGGTTGTATTGGCCCTGATCCGAACACGGCCAATACAAGGAAAATCGATATTGGCTGACTTTTTCTGTATTGGTCGTGTCAGTGCTATAATAAAGCAAGGACAGATTCTTAACTAGAAAACACGAGGGGACTTTATAAACATAAGTGGATGCTCTAAATCGGATAATGGTTTTTATGAGATAAAAACGAAACGCTAGGCTATGGAATAGCCTTGGATAGAAAATTGCGTGTTTGATTGACAAGGGTGTTGTGGCTCATGATGTACTCGGCTTCGAAACATCAACCTTTTACAACACACACAAATAAACACCGGTAGCTCTTTATTCTTCCGCAAAAAAAAAAAAAAAAAAAAACGCAATTCTATCTCTTTTCACCTTTCGTTCTCCATTGCCTAAGTATCTCCACAAACTACAATCACGCTTTGTTAAACACAATTGAAAAGTCTTTTATAGTATTTGTATATTATTGATTATTGCACAATACCTCATCTTTATTTATTAACTTCTGGTTTTAAATTTATACAATACTGTTCTTATTCTTTTCATCATATCTATATTTATAAATCTGGCTAAGCGATATTGCAATACCAATCCCATCATCCTCTACAAACCTGTTCCCAGTTCCACCTATAGTAAATGTTTATTATACTTTTCAACTTCCATAAGGAAACAGAAAAATTAAACCCCGCCCCGTTTTATCAGGACGAAACTGGACGCCATTTTGATTTTCGAGAATCTGAAATTCCTATTGGTCAATAGTCTTCTGTGCATGCGTTCTCCTCAATGCGCAAGTGTACTCCTCACTTTACCCCAAGAACTATCTATATAGCTAGGCTATTCCATAGCCTAGCTAATTATTTAAGTCAATAACACACTAGTTAATCAATAACTTATAAAACAAGCCATTTGAATACAACGAGGAAAGAGTATAGATAATAGTGATTGATAACTCACTTGTTAAGGTTCCAGTAAAGTAAAAAAATAGGATACCCAATAAACATGAAATATTCGCTTGTATATCTGAAGAAACAAGAAATAAATACTTGGTCATTGGCTTGTCCATGTCTTCTTATAAAATTATAGTTTCTTGATATTTGGGTTATTGGATGTGCTTTTTTCCATTAATGTATTCACTTTTTACCTTTTTGGGGCCATTTAGGACTTGCTATATGGTGTGAGCTTCCTCACTGTGCTGAAGACCCTACGGTGACCCCTAGATGTTTTGTTTTGGGTCGTTTTAACCTGGATATTTGATGTTGTCTCCTTAAATTTCACTTCATTTCCTTTCTTTTTCATATCAATTGTTATGGAATGTGTTCTTTTAAATAAGATTAATATGTACACATACATATACATGTATTTACACGTACAATGTAAAATAAGTGTCACTAGATTCCAAAGCATATTCAAAGAATATTAGTGAAAAACAACGGCAGTAGAATATCGAAGGAACAAAGGCACAAGATTACACAAAACGAAGTCCAGAGACAAGGCAAAAGCAATAAAACCAAAAGACTGAAGACCAAAGACACCACACGCCCACAAAACACACGAACGTTACATATACAACACAAAAAACTAAAGCACTAACAGTGTGAACTTTCAATAAACAAGAGTGACATCAGATGCCCCGGAAGGGTAAGCATGTCCTGCTCTGTGCACAGCACCCGTCACACTGTCAGTGGGTCAATCCAGGGTAAAGTCGAAACCGGTAATGTAAAATCAGGGAAGACGCGAATCTAGCTGAAAATGTCAGTTTTTATTTGTGACACTAACATTTCATATCTTATGATGTCGTGGTGACGGCCATAGAATTTCTGAAGGGACTAAAGTAACAAAGGCTGAACATATCCCTGACTCAGCAGTTTTTGTGACAGTGCTTTTGCTCTTTCCACAAAGTCACTGTATGTACTGCACGCTCTACAGTAACGAATTAATTGTGAAATATATACTCCATATGCTGGGGATGCAGGTATATTGCTGCAGAGAAAGGGAAAGTTCACAATTGGAAGGTCAAAATCATCACGTTTGTCATATAATCGAGATTTCATTTGAATGTTGTCAAATGGCCATCGGCAGAAACTATATCTACGGTATCTCTAATATTTTTATGGTAATTTCACCTGCGGATGTAGCCACCGAGACAGAAGAGTTCGAGTCTATTTTTTATATTTGTCAATTTTATATTGTAAATTCTTCACGACATTTAATCATACCCCAGACAGAGCTTTTGCTCATATCTGAAGTCAAGTTTAAAGCGTCCCCTAGTACCTGTTTGAGCGGAATTCATTGCTAGATGTCGAGGAATGTAATACAAACATGTACGTTACTCCTAAAGCATTGATGTGAGATCTTCATAAAATTGATTGGCAACATATAAATAGTCAAATCTATTCTTCAGGGTTTCAAGATCTAAATGATTCTCTTGTTTCTAGTACAACAATACAATTATCTAAGACGTACAGTCCTGATTCATAGCTAAATATAGTTTGTTACTGATATATGACCTAGTTTGATTTGTCAACTGTTTTCAAGGTAAACCTTTAAATATTACCTGACGAAATAACTTAGTAATTAGCCTGATCCGACCACTGCAGTTGTCATGATTGATAGTAAGAACAATAAGTTGCAACTGAATATAATGATCTTTTTTGTTTCAGTTACTTTTTGGTATTCAATAATAAAACTTCATTAGGAACAGGTACCAAATGTTTTATTTGGTGTTTTGAATCAATCACTTGCTCGTATTAGTAGCACTCCAGTTTGGCATGGATTTATTGGGTTGTATTCGTATCCATTGCTGGCGCAAATAAGTCTAAAGGTTGTGGTCAGAAGTGTCACACTGTGTAATCGGTGTCCTCTATGAATTTGCTTTCCTGTTTAGGTGTACTGTGCCTTGTTTTTCTACAACAAAATGCGACGAACTGAATACAAAGGACAGCCAGATTGGTATGTTTTTCCGTTTTTCAATGTAATACTACCATGATGTATAACCAGATATCATGTCGAATGAATATTTTATACTCCTGATTATTTTTCGATCTCTGTGATACTTAATTCTCCTTTTTTGAATGTTTTTGGTATAAAATCTGATTTCTCTATAAAATGTTTCACGAAAGTATATGGAGTAAGTGAACATGAGAACATAACACATATGTTTTCTCCAACTGTAATAATTTTAATGAGCTGTACAAATACAAATATATGGTTAAACCCAGCTGTGGAACAACGCTTTTATTTTTGCTCTTCATCTTGAAGTCACCATGAAGCCTTCAAAAATGAGCTTTGCTCATTCCTCATAGTATGTTAAAGATTGGTTAAATAGCACCAATTAAAGCGGATATCATTGCTTGATGTCGACCAACGCTACATCGTGGCTGGTGTTTTTTCTCATGGATAAGGATCTTGGCAAACAAATATGTGTTTGTACCTGTTGACAAGGCTTCCAACAACATTGCTATTGTATGGAAAAAAATACTATATCGACGTCCAACAAAACGAACTGGACAAGTCAAACACTTTTAGACCTAAAAATTGGGACGAATAAAAGTTAACCAAACAACATTACAAGGATATAGAAATGCTTAAAGTTCCATCTAAAGATATCACCTTACCTACTCTGTACTGGGTTCCTTTGCTTCACAAAAATCCCTTCAAACATCGTTTTATTTCGGCATCTAGTAAGTGTTCTACCACTAACTTATCCATCCATTTAACTAGTTCACTCATTTGTATAAGGGATATGCAAAAGAAAGGAAATGGGGTTAATGTCAAGGAGACAACATCCTATCTCCAGGTTTAAACAAAGCAAGTAGGGGTCACCGTACGGTCTTCAACAGAGTTGATAATTAAATACTGTGAAAAAAACTTTCAAAACTCTGATGTAAACTACTTGTGGAGTGTTACAAATTCTATTGAAGTTTTAGGTAAACTACAATCTATACAAAGACCAGTTTCATCCATTGACGGTTATGACTTTCCACACTTTATACAACTCTTCCACATAATTTGATTAAATCACATGTAATTCTTGTGTGGTCAGCGCGTCGCATTATGTTGCAAAAAAAGCAAGGCACAGTACACTGAAACAGGAAGGCATATTTCATATGGCACACCGTTTACACAGTGTCAGTGTGGTTGAGTTAGAAATATGACACGTGTTAGAAATTAAGAAATACCTTCAAAATCTTTTTAAATCAATGTTATGTATGGTTTGGCATGCTACTTTTACTATTTAATCTACAATAAACACATTCAGAAGAAAATTCATGTAAAGAGCATTAACAATACATAATAGATCATATATAAGAAATATATATTATCAGTCTTTGTTTTCTTTATTTAAAAAACAATTAGGCATGACAGATGTTTCTACAAAACATTCCCGAAGTAGTAAGCTGCATATAGTAAAAAAAGTGAAATCAGATTAAGACGTAACGTAACAACAGCTCAACGTCTTGTATAATGATATAATTTTGATATTTTACTAACAAGTTTATCAGTTGTTTAAGTTTGACAGACAACAAAAAGAACAACAAAAAGTACAACATTTTTCTATAATTGCTTTGTTTTACAATTAATGAATTAACCAATTCTTCCGTCTGTTCATACCTGTAAGGACCGATCCTTTTGACGCCGATACCAGGAAATTATTAATACTCCGTTTGCAAACAAAGGAATAGATGCTATTAAAATCAGAAACATTTTGAATTGCAAAGAGGTCCCTTCTAAAATCAATCCTTATTTCAAAGATCCTTCCAAAACTATAGTATACTAGTATTTCCGCCATATACTAAGACCATAAGCGGGATAATTTTTGGTACAAAAAGGCATTGAAGGGCATTGCAGGGCATAAACGTTTCAGCATTTTCTGAAATCTCCTCTGACATACGACTTATCCGCCTGTTCTTTTGTTTTCACAGTCCATTGGACGATATTTAGATCAGTGAAAACGAAGTGGTTTCCGAAAACCATGGGGCTTTAATTAGAATTTGAATTTCAGGATTGTAATGGGCGCTGTTGAGGATTACTCAATAGCGTGTGTCAATAGCGTGTGTGTTTAGAGATGGAGAGATCCTTTGTACGGAGTCGTGTTAACAAACTACGCAGATGTTGTAACAATCGATCTTAGTCTGCCCGCAATCTCCTCCTACATTTCATGACAATTATGTTGTTGTACCTCTAGAAAAAGCTTCTATTAAATTGTTTATGTATGTAAAGCACATTATTACATCTGCCTCATCAAACAACTATAGGTATTGTTCACTATATACCATGTAATGCTAATTACAAAAAAAAAGTTTCATTTGACCAATTACAGGTCAATCATGGCGTCCTCTTTGAATATTCAAACTAAAGTAAAAATCAAAACCCGCCCTACCTGTACTGGATACCTTAATTACACTAAAATCCATTTAAGGAAAGGGACAACGGCAATAGTATACCAAAACAACAACGCAAGCAATGACCACAAACATCGAAGTCCTTACATGGCAAAAAAAGGCCACAGATAAAAACAAAGACAAAACAAGGACTTGAGACAGCTGCAATGCACGGAAATAAAAATACATTTATAACTAAGGCACTCATAGTGTGAAATCCCATGAAAACCGGGACTGACATCAGGTGCTCCGGAAGGGTAAGCATGTCCTGCCCCGCTAACGACACCCGTCATACTATCAGTGAGGCATATATTGTTTTGAAAGATATGTTTTGTAGCTGATTGGTAAATGTCATTTTCTAACCCGTAGACAACACCAATTAAAACTCATGGTACGTGTTACTTCTCTAACCCTAAAACAGTTCCAAGGTAAAATATTGAAAAGCGTTTGTTAATAACATAGTATTCAAAGAATGACAAGGACAAATCGGTAGCACAAACATCAATGACAACGACAGAACTAGAATTTTACAGTATTATATACAATATCATTATAAATATTATGTACAGAACGATACATCAGTGGATCCATACCTGATGAACTACAGAATTGTCTGCAGTCAAAACCAGGCATTAGGCATACTGTTAGACTATTCTCGCCTAAGTTGACATAAATCATATGCGGATACTTAAAATTAAAAGATTTATTGCACCAGCAGATATGTTGTTATATTGTTTGGCCATTTTGATCATATCACGATCATGACAGGCTTAAGGTAGATAGACAGTAATATTCATATCCATGAGATTTTGTTGTAAGTCGGACAAATCATACTAACCCAAAATCTGTAATAAAATTTATGGGTGACCATGCTTGCTTTTTCTAAAATTGAGATCAAAGTTTGCTCAATTTTAGCTATTTCTCACCTTAATTTACATAGAATGTACGGGGAAAATATGGAAAGGCCATTTTTAGCTTAATTGAAATCAACTTTTTATCCATGAAAATTTGATGTATTTTTGTGGACAGATTGTTTATGATGTAATTTATTGTTGATAATAATAAAATGAATATGTCACCATGCTTTTAACGGAGATATTATACAAAGTTTCTAGATTAAACATTATTTATGGGAAAACAGGATTTCGTTCGCGGCAAAGTAAACGAAATATGACGTTTCACATCATGGAAAAGCCGTCAAATTACTGTTCCGGCCCCAAAATCAAACCTTGCCCGTATGCGACTCTTTATTTTTTTAATGCGCGATTGAATTGCGCAGCGCAACAATGTCCATCTACACATCTTCACAATTTTGATAAGATAATGTAAGATTTCAAGTTTGTTTTCAAAATAATTGTTTTCAAGGACGATCAAGACGAATTTATATAGTTTAGAATCAAATATAACCCACTTCTTAATTGCGTTCAGGAATTATCAAGACAAGATAAGTTTGTTCAGATCAAACATGATCTTGATTTGATCTCGTTTGATCGGGACAACCTTAACACATCTTGATCGCCCTTGAATGCAGTTATCGTGTTTGATCTTGTGAACTGAACATGTCTTGTTCGCTCTTGAAAGCAATTTCTTGAAATACGACTGAATATCTTACTCTGTCCTAACAAAATTGTTTTAAGCCCGTGATAAGATCATTGTTGCCTAACAAGATCATTGCATATCTGCTAGTGTTAGAAAATCTCAAATCTCATTCATTTTCTCGAATATAGTCTCTCATAACATTAAATTTTTCCACACTCAATATCATGCTTCCTGATGATAAACAAAAATCACGTATCAGAGGTATCATTCGTTAAGCCTTTGCCGATTCAAAAGCATGTGTTGTATTAGGTTACAATCCCAGATTTTTTCCGAACTAATTTAAAAGAAAAAGTAAGCTGTGATGAAACAATGGTGTGCAGTTTGCTTGATTTTCTTATTATAACATATTTGTCATATTTAGAGGTACTATTTATCAGCAGCATGTTTGTAAAAAATGCGCAAATTTGTAAATATACTCGCAACGTAATCTTATACTCATACGAGACTGATTTTCAGAGATTCGTAAAAGCTAATAAAATAACAGATGCTTGATCCTTCAATCCCACTAATTGATATATTGATAATGTTCTTTCCATTTATTACGAATCTTTTGGTAAATGGACCCCTTCAGTATATCCTCCAGAATGAACGATAAAGGAAACAAATGAAACCTCTAGATGTACAATTTCCTTGAATTGGACTAAAATTGTCACATCAGTTTTAAAGTTAACGACAAATTTCCCTAACATGGACAATAATTTATCAATTTCCTTAAGGGGTACCTCAAGGGTCAATTCTAGGTCCTCTATTTTTTATAATTTTTATTAATGACATACATTCTACAATTAAATTATTTGCAGATGACACTAGTTTGTACTTAATTGTGGATAGTCCGCAATTGACGGCCGATATTCTTAATAGTGACATGGACAAAATTCATACCTGGTCAAAACAGTGGTTAGTTTCTTTCAACCCAGAGAAGACTGAAATTATGACCATTTCACGAAAAGTTATCAAACCTCATCATCCTGCTATTTTGATGAATGGTACTCCGATTGCTGAAGTTTCTAATCATAAACATCTTGGACTGAATATTTCAAATGACGGAAATTATCATACTCATATTGACTTAATAACGGAAAAAGCGTACAGACGTTTAAATATATTACGTAGATTCAAATTTATTTTTGATCAACAGACGCTAGAAACAATATATCTATCTTACACAAGGACTTTACTAGAGTCTGCTGACGTTATCTGGGACACAAATGTAAATTTTCTGAATGAAAAAATCGAAAAGGTACAAATAGAGGCTGCTGGAATCGTAACTGGGGGGGCAACACGTCTTGCTTCATTGAATAGTCTATACATAGAAACGGGTTTGGAAAAATTAAAGAGTCGCAGAGATGTTCATATATTGGTTTATTTTTACAAGATGAAGAATAATATTTCACCAGCATATTTATCAGATTTAGTTCCCGAATCTCTTGGCAATATACATTCACATAACACAAGAAACTCTTCTCTTATTCCTCCCGTAAGGACACGAACAGCCTTATATACAAATTATTTTTTGCCGACAAGTATTCGTTCATGGAATCTTCTACCAGATCGTAGTAAGTTTTGCACCTCTGTTAGTTCTTTTAAATCTAATTTGAATCAGAATCGTTCTCAAAAACCACCGTATTATTTCATCGGAAGAAGACTCGGTCAAATTTTCGATTTTCGACTTCGAATGCACTGTAGCTCCTTAAATCAACATCTTTACTCCAAAATTATCGTTGACTCTCCACTTTGCCAATGTGGCGCTATTGAAACCTCAAACCATTTCATTTTAGATTGCCCTCGTTATGCCCCCAGATCGAGGATCGGGGGGCATATTGTTTTTGTCCTGTCTGTCTGTCTGTCTGTCTGTTTGTCCGAAACCTTAACCTTGGCTATAACTTTTGAACTATGTAAGGTAGACTTTTGATACTTGGCAAGTGTATAGGTCTAGTCAAGAGGAACATAAATATGCAAAAAAAACATTAGGTCAAAGGTCAAAGGTCAAGGTCATAGGGGTCCAAAAGGGGTAAAATTGGGAATCTGGGGGCATATGTAGTGTTTCACAAACACATCTTGTTATAATATACAAAGACAACAATTTATAGAGCCAATTTTTTTACACCCCTTAATTTCATGTGATCACTTACTGTTCGGATCTCCCGAGTTAACTCAGAAATTTCTTGGCAGTGCAATCTTTCATCTTAAACTCCAAACGTTTTGAACGGTTTTAGTATAGCGCACACAGTTATTTGAACTCGCCATTATTTTTTCTTTTCCCTTTTCAACTCTTTAACCGTTATTGCATGTGCTCATTAACCCTTATTTTTTTTCTTCAATAAATATGTAATTTTGATTAATCTTATTTCGTCTACTAATGTTATTTATTTCAATGTTATTGTTTTGTGTTTATTTACATAGTCTTATTTTGTTATAATATGTGTATTTTTTCCCTATTCCTTTTGACTTTTATTTGTCAAAATTTAAAGAATCTTTTTTTCAACTAAGTAACTCCTCGCTTAACTTGTTTATCTTTATTTTGAATACATAAAAAATGTTAATAGAAAAAAAATTTATTAAGTGATTCAATTAAGAAATCTGCATTTAGAGCATACTTTAATAATTGTAAATTTTATTTCATCAGGAAACTGATTGATAAAGTTTTTCAACTTGTTTCCGAATCCTATTTAATAATTCTAATTGTATTGTTCTACATTATGTGTTTGTATATGTATATAATGAATTATTTAATAAAATATGTTTACAGTAGTTTCCTTAACATTGCTAGTAATATTTCATCTCCCACTTACTGGATGCATTTTTCATAGTTGATTAATTACACTAGAGCTAGTACCAATTATGCAGACTTTCTCATCAGGCATAATTATCTCCTCGACCGCCTTATTAATCACGGCTTAAAAAATCTGTCTCATACGATCATAATAGGTATCAAGTCCAGCTGTCTCGAGTTCCTATACGTTTTTTTACTCGTATATTGTATGATGTAATTTTGATTTTCAACCATCGTAGATCTTTCCAGTTATCTGTTTTTATTTCATTCGTTTGGTAATCATATGCTCAATGTAACCAGGGATATTTTCTGCGCTGTATTTGTATTTCATTGTGAGTGTTAAATGTGGCTTTTTTGTTCACTTTGTCCAAGAGGTAAGCATGAATTAGGATACAACTGTTGCTAGAGGAACGGTCTTAATTTGTTATTTTATGTTTACAGCAACTATTTGATTGAGTGAACACGTGATTTGTTTTGAATGAAAACTAATATTCAAACTCAATGTCTTGCTATGTTTCCCATGATCTATTTTTTAAATGTAAAAGCTCCAGATGCCTCTTCAAATTTTCTAAAAACCACTTTGACTATTCGTAATAAAGAAAAGTTCTAGCTACATTTTAAAATTTTGTGAAACCCCATTTTTACTATTCGAAATAATCTAAACGCTCTAGATACATTTTGAAATTCTGTAAAACTTCATTTTGACTATTTGAATTACATTACATTTATTTTGGACCCAGGTCGACTTTTTGCCTCAAAACGAAGTTCATTCCTAAGATCGAATCCCTTCTTACACGTATTGCAAATCGACATCTGCTCTTGATTCTGTAATCCATTGCCTTTTCACTTCCTCAAATCAACGTCTGTTTTCACTTCCTCAAATCAACGTCCGTTTTAACTTTCTCCAATTATCCAATCAACGTTACTGAAATGATTTTTCGATACCGGGTGTGTATTTATTCTTGATTGACGACTCTCAGAATGTTAGTGCCGTATATAGGGAACAGGACATGCTTACTCGTATTTGGCAAGCTATATCTCAGACTGTTACTTTGTGGATGTTTGTGCGTTGAACGCCATGATGTTTGTACAGTTTCGTCGATCTTCCCCATTGTTATTCTTCCATTTCCCTTTTTTCTCGTTTTTCTTTGTCTCTTTTATTTATGTATTATATTTGACGTTCCTATAGTATTCTTCTTCAATTATTTCATTAAAGTCGCACGCTGAATACAGTGATACCTGTCAACATCTCTCATCGTTTTTTCGAAAAAAAAATAATGATGGAATCTGCTGAAATAATATCTTATATTAATAAACTTTATGCAAAAATCTAGTATTTTGATTGGATGACAGACATGTGTAATTTCACCATAACACCCTCGACATCGATATCACATACCTACTCCATGCAAAAATCTAGTAATTTAATTAGATGACATCTAGAGGCATGTGTTATTTCACCATAACACCCTCGACAATAATTTCACACTCCTACCTCATTAAAAAATCTAGCAATTTGATTGAATATGAGAGACATGTGTTATTTTACCATAACACCCTCGACATCCATAGGCGTTGATAATTCAATGAAGTAAGTGAGAACCGAACAGTCAATCCAAAAGCGAATAATCCAAGGACAATGGCAACACCAGAAACAAAAAAGGCGGAAAAACAGAGACACAACATGGGTACGGCACAGAAAAGAAAAAGTAAGACACTCACACACAAAGATGAACAACACGGACCCAATAAAAACCATGGGCGAGATCAGGTGCACCGGCAGAGTCAGCATCTCCTGCTTCTTATAAGACACCCGCCGTGTTGAACATGTCAAATCCGGTAGTAAAGTCAAATTCGGTAGAGGAAACAACAATTAAGCTTTAAAGGGAAAGATCTGTTGTCATGTGGGAAACAGATATCCCACAGCGGTCCACAAGATGGTGATGTCGACCGTAAAACTTCTGGAGGGATGACTTCAAGTTTTGGGTAACAAACCCTTGTTGAAGTAACCTATTTGTGAGCAACCCGGCTCTTTTTTGATTAATTGGTTTATTGTTTTTAATTGATTAATGTTATGTTATTGATTAACTGTTTAAGGAAAATAATGGAATTTAAATATTTTTTTATTTTATTATGTTTTCTAATCACTGTTAATGGAACAAATTTAATTAACAAAACCTAATTTGGAGGATAATGACAGAGACCAAAATAAACTCCCCTAAAACTGTTAAATAAAAATGTATTTTAATATGTTATGATATTCAGGCCAACATGGATTTTAAAATGCTGAAGGCATTCAGTACAATGAAAAACATACTACCTTTATAAGACGGTGTTATGGCAAATGACCATACTCAGACAAAAAATATCACACTCTGAAATAAAATATCACAATCGGCTTCGCCTCGGGTGATATTTTTTTCCTTCTGTGATATTATTTGTCCTAAACCTTATAATAAGCTGGGATATATATAAATATAAATCCCATCAAGAAACCAATGAGTATAAATTCTCATTGGTTTCTTGATTACTTAATTAGGGATTTTGTGATTATTTGCTTAAAGGGTGTATTTTTCAGTAATTATTTGATTACCAGGCCCCTGCAAGATTATTTGAATATCGTATCTTTCGAACAGTTACGTAAATTACCATATTTTCATTAAATAATGATTGATAACATGTGCAAAAAGTTTATGATAACTTGATTTTCGTTCCCCAAATGAGCAGCTTCATTAGTTACAAACCAAGGTGCGGATTTGGGTATGTTCTGAGGGTCGTGCGCTTCTGAATACCTGAAAAATATTAATTTTTATTGTAAAATCAGGTTTTTTGGCTAACATTTTGCCTCAACATTTTTGAACCTCGTTTTGCTCAGCGAATGTTTCAATTGCACCTAACTCCAAACCTTAAGGTTCACTTTTGTAGTTTTACAGTTATGGCCGTGAGTCAAGTATCGCCGCAGATAAATGACGAAATATAATGTAAAAAAAAATGTTCAGAATTATCGTTCCTATATTTGCATTAGAGTAACAATAGGAGGCAATATCACTGGAAAGTATTCGCTAACTGCGTGATCGTCACACGACTAGCCGTCGATGAATAAAGTTAGAGTAAGTGTATTAAGGTTTAAGCTAGAATAAGAATTGATGGGAAGGTATGGTTTGACACTTCATATACTTAAATTAGTAAAATGCCCATACCAATCACCAAACTGTATAAAACTAAACGTCGGACGGAAACTATAAATCGGACATATATCTAGGAATGGCGCCGTTGGACTTCTATCTGAGAATCTGACGTCGATTTGAGTCTTGATAAAGATCAAGTTTTGCATGAATAAATTCAAAGTATTTATCAATGCATGTTCCTTTAATTTCCAAAACCTGTTTTCATACTTGGTACAGTTACTAACATTTGACAACCAATATATTTGTTGTACTGTGAAAATAGTAATGATCTTGCAGTATTTTATCTTCCTTATACATAACACGTACTTTATGTAATTTCAGGGCGATTGCAATCATTTTACGGCTGTAAGCGATGAATATTTCTGAACCGAAAGATTTTAAGCACAACATACATTATGAACTGGACCCTAGTACTGGTGATGCTGTTCTTTCTCCTATTAAAACATTGCCGAAAGAAAATTTAAAGTTTAATATATCCGGTCCAACCGATTTCAAACACCATGTCCACGGCAGAATTGATCCTGGCACCGGAAGAGTTGTCTGTCAGAACAAAATTAATCACTCGTTATTGTAAGTATAATTATTCCTTTAGAATATTTAAATTGAAAGCATTTCAATTTTTGTAGATACAATTTCAGTGATAACGTTAATACAAAAGGACTTGTTATTAAAAACGGACTGAGTTGGAGAAGGTTACTGATGAAATTACAGAGTTGAAATGGCGATCAAGTTACAACAAACTATTTTTTATCAAAGGGATCATACAGAGACAGTACATTAGAAATTTATCCTCGAACAATTTCTACAATGAGAGATATGGACTTTGTTAACTTTCATAGAATTGGAAACAGAGGAAGAAGAGGACATAGACCAGTTAAGCACAATTTATTAAAGGATCAGATTTTCAATCAAAGAAAAAGGGCAAACATACCCGATTATGAAGCAAGCCAAAAAAAAAAAAAAAAAAAAAAAAAAAAATAAAAAAATCGTTGTTGTTGAAGCCAAATTAGTTTAGCAATGAGAAATATTTGTCGATTATTGCCTTTAGTAGGGTGCCCAATGTCCAACAAGACGCTTATTTTGCGAGTTTGGGTTGACGGAATAACACACGATTAATGTTTGTTTTATAGGCTCGAATAATTATTAAATTTTACATTTTTCATTGTCGTAGAAAGTGCCGTGGTCACGATTTTTGTAATTTCTCATTTTTTATGAAAAAATACCCTATAGCAGAGACTTGGATATGGTATCTTTATATTTATAGAATACGAAAAATACCGAAGTTGCATAAAAAATAGTAAATTTCGTTATGCTGCACATGTGTTTCAAGGAGTAACCTCTCATCAGCAGCATTAAAATCAAATAATGTGGAAAGCCACAATCCAAAAAACAAAAAAAAAACGTCTAGAAGGAAGTACTTATTTTATAGAAATTAGTAGTTTGCTAGCTAGAATGTAACTTATATTTCATTGATTTTTATAATTTGTCGGTCTTAACTTTGAATTAAAAGTGTCATGAATATGAATTTAAGACATTTTCATTGAATGCGAATTTACTGACCTGAATTTTCGAAATATTTACATTTAAACTTAAACACAACTATCAGCTGTATATATGTGCCAAAACTCATTGGTATCATATCATTCAGATAGATCAACAAATAAAAGCACTAAATTTGCGTAAAAATCTCAAAGTTTTACGTAAACCTGAAATTTCCATCGCTTAATAGATCTGGACAACGAAGCTCGACAACTATATATATAATCAATATGAAGGTTAAATAACATGGCAGAACAAGTCTTATCAAGTTATTTGGATTTGTAGAAAATTTATATCAGTAGAATTTCGAATTTTCATGTACATATTGATGTTTTCAAATTTGAAGTTAGATTTTGCTATCCATTTAGACAAAATAATAGGGTTTTGGTCCAGTTTTATTGGTTTTATCAAGTTTTATTGCAGTGCGAATTTTTCATGGAAATTTACCTAAGTCATACCAAAAACAAAAATGTGATTTATTTTGCTGCAATTTTATCTAATTTTTAAGATAATGTTTCAAAATTTAAATCAAAATTTCTTTAAAAAATGGCTTAACAAAAACTTAGATATTACTTTTCATAATAACTGAAGGCGTCTTTTATAAATTTCAAGCGCAAATATTTGAAATGGCACACCTGAAAAACAAATCCTTAACGTGAAAATTTTTAATGAAGATAAATCACAAACCATTATAAAAATTAAAACAATTAACCGTCTGTATAAAAGAAACATTATTTTATTTTTAAATTTCGTGAGGAGTTTGTTGGTTAAATGACACCAACTCTTAGTTCCATGATATTTTTCTTAATTTTTGGAAATGACCTTTAACCCCCATGTTAAATCGGATGTGACCAAAGTCAATCTCTACGACATTGTTAAACCAATGCGCAATGATCTCTTCTTTCCAAAAATGTATCATGCAGGCGTGTGTGATTCCGTTAACCCAAATTCGATTGATTGATTGATTGAATATTGTTTAACGTCTACTCAGCAATATTTCAGCTATATCAAGACGAGAACAAGTTTGTCAACAGATAATCACTTTGGGGTATGGAAAGGGCCATGGGACGGGAAATTCTGACTGCCACTGGAAAAGTAGGGTGAAATCGTCAAGGGCGGGAAATTAAGCCTTGTAGCCGATCACCTACGGACCACCCCAAAAAGAGCTTGCTACAAGGGTTCTTTAACGTGCAGGAAGCGTGGCATTTTTTCCAACACGTGGACCTGAGTTTACATCCCATCCGAAAGATGGGTTGTGTATTTTATTAATCCCGCACAACCACGGAATGGGTCCTATTTCTATATCCCGGAAACCTCGGGGTCAGCCTCCGTTTAGGAGAGGTTACACCCCGCAAGCCGGAGATACTAGGTCCTATTTCTATATCCCGGGGTTCCCTCGGGGTCCTCTGTTAGGAAGACTCATACTCTAAGCTCAGAGGATGCTACGGGCCTATTCATAAGCCGGGACCGCGCTAGGCGGCCCAAATTCGAAAAAAATCGCCTCTTGGGCACCCTACTATTTGTATCAAGTTACTTTTATATAGTCAAAGTGGAGATAATTTTAATATGCATATCAATAACCTCTCTTGACATTGAAACTGAACTGATCTCCACTTTGACCAAACTAGCTTGGTACAGAAAAGTTGAATACTGGACAGAATTAGAGAAATATTCTTTAAACACACACACACACACACACACACACACACACACACACACACATTTATGTATTAAACTTTTCAAACTTCTAAAATCAAAGCAAAAAGAAATGATATAAAATATTGACAACGGAAAAATGGTATTCATCACAAATAGCCTATGAATATATGATTTGTTTACCTTTGAATTTTTATTTATCCTTATATGATTATTATATACCCGTCCTCCAGAACACTTTGATAATTTTTTCTTGAAATTCGCAGAACTATTGGATACGAAAGCTCCATTTCCGTGTTCTTTACAGTTGGATTTTACATTCCAGAGTTATGGAACTTTGAATTTCCGAAAAATATACGTAATTTTGAGACTTTATTATTGAAACATTGATATCCTTTTATATTGTGACATAACCCTTGAGCAATGTGTCATACGCTTCCATTAAATGTATGATAATATATTATCCCCATCCCTAAACCTTATAAATATATATTTTTATTTCGCATTATAACATGAATGGCTTTGTAGTATACCAGCCGACCCCTGGAAGATGTCTCACACCAACATTTAGAGAATGACATATTATCTTTAGAACGATTGAGATCCCCACTCCTACGGATGTTTAGATAAATTGATTGATAATACCAGACGTCCCATTGGGCCGATCCACCTTTGTTAGAGTAATGATTTAACTTTAAAACAAGATCCCCAACCAAAACCGTTTAAGTCTCCAGAGTGGGTTTTTAGTCCTTATTCTTGTTATTCAAAAGTAGGAAAATGTCTTATCTCTATTACATTTTGGATCTAGTTTGATTAGATGAACTTCTCAGACCGAAGCAATCGAGTTGCTTTAAAAGAGAAGACACGCGTATTATGCGCTAATAGCGCAGCTGTTTTTTGACATATTGTGCAAAGAATTTATATAAAACAAGAGTGAAAAAAATTCATAACTGTCGATAAATGGAGCTAGTCTTTTTATTGACTGAAATTTATCTAAAACTTTAAATGAGCTTTTCAACACTCCAAAAGTAATTTACACCATTGATTTCACAGTATTTACTCCTTTATACAAGTAACGCTGGTTAAATAGAAGGATGAATAGTAGGAACAGTAACTCGATGCCGATAAAAAAAAAACGATATTAATTTGAAGGGATTTTTGAATCGAATTAATAGCAGTCAATGTGTTTTCTTTTAGTGGAATTTAGAGCACTGCTGTATCATAATAATGTGTTTTGGTTAACTTTTTTCGTGTTTGACGTGTCAAGTTCGTAACGTTAGACATCGGTATAGTATTGAAAGCTTTGTCAACAGGTACAAATACAATTTGTTTTACCAAGATCACTATATTTTGACTCATTTCTATTAAAAGACAGCTTAGGATGTGACTCATCATAATAATGTTTATAAAAAATTTATAAAAAAATTATATTGGTTATCTGGGTAATATATTATCTTTGAACAATTTTAAAGCATGATTGTTTGCACTTTTTCGTTTACACTGTTTTATATAACTGGTTACTGCGTCTTAAATGCTATCAATACACGCTTGCCAGCTCACTTTCGAAGATGAGCCATTTTAAGCCCTTTCTACAGAAGTTTCAAACTTCTCGATCTCCAATGATGTACAAGTTCCTCGTTAATATATGTCCCCATGGGCCATAGCGATAAGGAGACGTGGGAACATTCGTCACATTTGAACGAGGAAGGTAACTTGTAAATTTGAAGGAGTTTCCTTTCTAACGCTGAAATGCAAGTGGAGCTAGAATAAGACAAGCGCCGACGAAAACACAAACACAAAAAAGTTAAAAACTAATATGAAAAAAAAAGAAAAAGAAAAAAAATTCTGTTATACACATACACACAGACCTTCCAAAAGAATCCTCAAAAGGTGTTGTATAACGTTTCATATGACGTCTTTTCCTATATATTTCACAAAATAAAAAGAGGAAAAATCGACTTCTTGTCGCAGGCACGAGTTTGCAATTTTCGATCCAGAGTGATTCAGGATAACATGTAGTTTTTATAAAATGCCCGACAAATATAGGCACACATTTACTCCATGTAATGCATACAAAGTCGTCACATTATCCACAACCTCAGTATCAATTCGTAAGATGTGATTCAGATACCACCTAACTTGTTCTTAATGCTACAAATTCCACTAAAGACATAAAATCTTGAAAAGCTTCGACACTAAAATTAAATATTATCGTAGAAATCTCACAGGCCCCACTGTGTTATAGTGTGGACTAAAAGAAGAAATGCGCATGAGACAAAGTCTCTACAATTAAATGGTAGAATAATGATTTGGAATAACAGTTTTATTGTTTTCTTGTTATTCTTCATCTTGAAAACATCGTGATGCCTTTAATAATTTGCTTTGCTCATACCTTATAATAAGTCGAAGACGGCCCCTAGCACCGGTTTGGTGGGAATTCATATCTTTTTGTCAATTGATATCACATCTATGTCCTGTCCATGAAAACAGGATCGTTATCTTGAAATTCACTGGCGAAGCATTCTTACTATCACTGTCATCCGTTGTCATACAAAAGCACTTGTGTCCTAAGCTAGTGGACAGATACAAACAAACAAAAGAGGCTTATACAACATAATGGCAATAATACTTTGGGAAAAGGTCACTTTTTGTCGAATGCACCACAATTTAGTTACTTTAATCAATTCACGTTAACATTTTTATCAAATTACAGAACACACAGACACTGATTTCATGTAAAATGAACATAAATTTGAAGCACAACATAACTTACCAATTCTGCTATAAAATAAGATTAAACTGAAAGCTAAAAAAACTTTTTTATGCAGTTTTTAAGCTTTCAACTCTTTTCCAGTACTCTAACGTTGTTTCATTTTTTTTTTAATATGTTCGGGCCTCAAGCATTACCGATGAAACATTGTTTGTCGAAACTTACATATTATGTTTCGAATATGTTATCAAATGTATTTTTACATATTTCAAATTTCTAACATTCACAGGGATACAACTTTTGATGATAGTTTGGAATGCAATAACTGTCAAGAGCTTAAGGCACAGCTGAAAAGAATTCTAGGGAAAAACAGGTAATGAGAGTATTATCATTCATGTAGTCCCCCAAAAATATACTTCACCACTGTCTAAATTTTGCGGTACATTTCTTCAAAAGTTTCTTTCAAAGTTAGGTTCAGAAAGGTTTTTTACAACTTAAATTTAGCTTATAATAGCTAATAATGTCTTAATAAGGATTGAAACTTTGTTTTATTGCAGACAAATGCAAGAAGAAAACCATTTTATGTATGCTACAGTAGCCAGATTATCTGTTTATGCAGACCAAGTTCAAGAGCATGGGTTCTGTGAAAACCGTTTTTCATTTCTTGGTCACACAAATGACAACCTTAAAGATTTTGAAGAAAACATAGCAAGCATTTTTGAATGCATGATGTCAACTACAAATGAGAAGTATGTAAAATTCTAGGATTATTTTGATGGAAACAAGTAAACTATGAAGAGAGATTCCATCTTAAATTACAACTATATACCTGTTATTATTTTGTTGCTGATCATAAATCCTTCTATCTGATAAGTTAAGGCTTTCATTTTCAAGGTAGAGATTTCACGATTGTCATTTCTGAAATTGATCATATATTTCTACGCTTTTATCATAAAGAAACATAATAGACGATTTGTGGATCTCTCCAACTTCAATGTCCAATTGGAGTGGAGGTGACACATGCAAAAGAACTCATCGAAATATCACAGAGCTACGAATATTTGTCAGACGTTTTTAATTATATAAATGCAACAGTGATATTAAAAAAAGCAGATCTCGATGACAGTCAGACAAACGACACTACCCATGCACACTAATTCAGTTCAATAAATCATCTTATTGCCATCAAAACGCTAAGCAGAAAGTGGTGTTGACATCTTCGAACCTTCTACTATTCATCCAAAGCAGGTTTATCTACACAGCTAGCCTCTTTTCTATTTAAAGTAAGTGTGAACCGAACCGTCAATCCAAAACAAATAGTCCAAGGACAATTGCAACATCGGAAACAACAACGAAACACAGACACAACATGTGTACGGCGCATAAAAGAAAAACGAGTCAAAAACACATACTAAGGTCAACAACACGTACCAAATAAAAACATGGGTTGGATCAGGTGCATCGATGGAGTAAGCATCTTTTTCGTAATTTTCCTTCTGCGACTATTTTACGAATAATGTTGGTTTCTTCTCTTACCTTGAAATTAATTTCCATTACAAAGGGCTAAAACAGCATATCCGTCAGCTTTTACACGTTTTCAGTTAATGGGCTTCCAATGTTTTGGTTTTATCTGCACTAATAAGACATAAATTGTCGAAATGCGCATATGCAGAAAATAAGTTAACAGTAACATCGGTATTTTACTATTTATGAATTTACAGTTCCAAGATGTAACTCGGCTGTTGTGCTTTCGACAATTGTCCAGAGTTAAAAATCTCAAATTTTGGATTAACCCCTCAACATTTCTTGACAGTCTTTCAATCCTAAACATATTATGGAAATGACTTACAGCCGGACAACCGCTTCTTCGGGCGCCATATTTCCAGAAATTAATCCATTGTCCATTGATTGTTTGATATTTCACTGACGGTTCGGTTATCGCTTACTTCAATTACTTTCACTGTTCGTTTCGAAAAAAAAAATCTTTCATGTCAATTGTTATTATTATATTTAAGTCAAAATTTTGTTTGCACTTTTATCTAAAGTCCAGAAAAAAATTATTCTTGGTTGTCATATAATGGGACTCTATTCCATGTGGAGTAATATTGTAATATTCACTGCGGAGTAATATGGTTCCGTTAATGTTTAATTCATATCTTATTATTGTAATAAACATTTAAAATGTGTGCAACTTCACAAGAATGTTCCAAATTTTCGTTATAAACCTTGGCTCCAACAGGAATATGTATCCTTTAAAACAAATAGATAAATGTATTATATTTGAAGATTTGTCGACATCAATTAAGATATACGTTTACTGGCTCGTTTACTTATTCGTCGCCGGTCACATCAATTTGCAACCATCAAATTCCTAATTCATGCATGCAAATCTTCAAATCAAATATATTTATCTCCTTATTTTAAATGGTATAGATATTTCTGTAAGATCCAAGGTTTATAGCGAAAATTTTGGATATTACCCCTTTCAACAGAAAACCAATACTAGACTACAGGACAAATACCAAGCAAATTTTCCGTTGTAAAAAAGAACAGTCGAAAATCGGAAATCCTACAAGAAGATAAAATATTGATAGCAGATTTACTATCTCACAATATATAACATATTGCTCTTGGTCTGAAATTACTTACATGTATATTTGATACCACATTTAGTGCAAAAAATGACAAAATGACCGAATTGTCATACAAAAAGGAACCGCAAAAGAAAAAGCAACCAAAATGGAGATACGGCTGGTGTTAAAGATTTTTTTATATTTCATTTTGATTATTTTTAACTTGGTAACGCCTAAATATTAAAACATAGGAATCCGCTTTTAATGTTTCTATATAGACATAAAGTATATATGATTTTTTTTTCAGATATGAAGCTTACCAACATATCCAGGAGCTTAGTAATGAGATCAATGTATTACAATCCAAACTTGCCGACTACGAGAGAGAAAATAGCGAACTTCGTACATATCAACTTAAAATGAAGGCTGATAGAATGGAATTAAATTCAAGGTCAGAGTGAAAGGAAGGGATGATATATCCGCATATGAACCAAGACCAGATATTTATTAGGCACAAAATGACTGCTTACATTCAGGCCTTAGGTTTTAAGCATCAAGTCTAAAAATGTTCCCCTGCACCAACGTTTGCCTATTCCCTGACATGAAAATAAAGATATATAGCCCTTTACGTACCCAAAGAAGCAGACATTACCATGTTCAAATGTCAATACATTTTTGTTTGTATTCCTACTTTTAATAACTTTTTTGTAAGTAATATTTTGGACACTAAAGAATCACACATAAATCCTGTTTCCCAGATGGTGTTGTTTATCTGATGCAACTTATGTATGTTTGTATTTTGACAAAGTTCTTGACGTATTTCGTCATAAATTGATAGACTAATGCAAGTGAGAACCGAACTGTCAGTAAAATAAATTAGAAACACCAAGAAACAAAGACATAAGACAACATATACGTATGGCACAGAAAACAAAAATCGAGACACACACACGTAAACAACACGGACTACCATTTTATCACTGCAATGCTGTATGTCAGTAGGACCCTTTATTAATAAGTAATGCAATATGCATATAAAAATGTCCTTTCCATATCTTATATTTATTTCAACAGAAATTCACAAACACGGAAAAGGCTGATCAAAAAACAAAATACCGAAGTTCTGTAAATTTAATTTTTGAATATGGCCATTTCGACAACTTGTATCTCTTCAGTGCGGATAACAATATAAATCAATAGAAGACTAAAAACTCAAAAATGTTTAAAAAAGGATAGAACACAAATATTAAAGAATTTAAAACCAACATGATCTAATTTCAAACGTTGTTACGTACATATCAACATTAAATACATGATGAACTGGTTGCAATTTATTTGTTTCAAATACGAACAAACATTATAAACAATATAAAAACAAGTGCAACAAATATAATGTCGTTATTTCATAAGTTCGGGATTGTTACAAAACAACCACATTGGAATACTGATGGAAAAGAACACATGAATACAAAAATCAAACTCCAGATCAGAAATCAAATTCATTTTATAGGAAATACCATAAGGTCGGAATTGTCACACTTAATTTTGTATAATCTTATGTCGTCTGATACATGTAATCCCATTGTTCATTTTTTGGATACGAAGATAGAGCTATAAAAAATTCAGTATCATTGCATTAAGTGTTATTAAAAAAGATGAAGTATTAGTCCAGAACTGTGTCCATGGAAAGTCGTATACCTCGATACGTCAACCTTTCATATATAGCACTAAATGTACGTGAAAGTAACGTCACTATAAATAGGATGAATATTGTTTTTTGGACACTGAATTTCGTACACTGAAAAATTAACCATTTGTGTGATTTTCAACCTTTATTTCAGATATAAAATAATAACATATTTAAATGATTCAAATGTAAATATTTTTACGATTGAAGGGTGGAAGATCTAAAACTGTTGAAACCTCATATCATTGAACTTCAACATGAAAATGACCAGCTACGAAAGAAGATAAGAAATTTAAAAGTACTTTTCGCTGAATGGAATGGTACCACTTCGAGGTAAATCAAGATTTACATTCATTTTGAATACATTTCAGCTTACTACTCATTTTTTTTACATTATGATTCTCTATTAATAGATAGTTTTCGAAATAACAGCAAGTATAAGTTTGTTCTGTGATACCTTTCACAATTTGTAGGTGTAACCTGCGTGTATAAAACTATACATTAAAACATTTTCAAGTACATATCAAATATTGTGCAGAATATATACAAAACTATACAGCCAAGCCAAACATACCATAACCATGAAATATGTGAGGGGGATATTTTAATTATTTAAAATTTCAAGAGTTGTGATTTGAAGTTCTTTAAATTACAGGAAGAAATGGTTGAAAGAGGAGTAAATATGTGTTTATATATATATGTTTATATAACATATGTGTTATGGTCTCATGTTCACTTACTCCATATCCTTTCGTAAAATATTATGTTTAAAAGTTTTATACATTACGACTCTGTTAAGACCACAAGCCCAAAACAGTCGATACTGCATTTTATTAGCCAGTTAGGATAAGTTATGTAAAAATACCTTGCCTTTATAAATTACAAGTTTGCATTACAACAGGGCCATTACTGAATAAACCGGTCCATAATGAGATAACCGGTCCATTATGAGATAATCGGTCCATTATGAGATTAGCAGGGCCATTACAGGATTCATGATGGCGGCTGTGTAGTTAACTTGGTGTCTTTAAAGGGCAAAGTTATAATTGAATCATATATTTACAGGAAAGTACATACTATTTCTGCATTCTTTGTATTGAACATGTGCTAGAAATTGAAAATACATTTTTTATTGTGTTTGTAGTTTTTTAAGTGATCGGACATACTTTTACTAAATTAGGATCTGCATCGTGTATAATGTTTCAGATATTTGACCCTATTTGTGACCACTCGTTCTACATATCCTATCACAAGGAATCAGAAAATATACATCTTGTCTGGATTTTTAAAAAAATTTGTTTGTTTTCTTCTGTACTTCAGAGGTAAACCCCAACACAGCTGAATGGATAGAGATATCTTTTTTGTTTTAGATATTTGACCCTATAGCTACTTTTATTCGTCCCATTACAAGGAATCAGAAAATATACATTTTTTCATGATTTGGTAAAAAAAATGTTTTTTTTTCCCTTGAGGTAAACAGTATCTGCCTACTGCAGTATATGGAGTATAAACTTTTTTTATTTCAGATATTTGGCCTAACTTGTGACCATCCATTTTACTTATCTCATCACGAGGAATCCGAAAATAAACATTTTTTCATGATAATTTTTTTTCAAAAAGTTGTTGTCGCCTGAGGTAAACAGCTGTATGGTTATAAATTTTTTTTGTGTAAGATATTTGACCCTGCTTGTGACCACTCGGTTTACTCATCTCGTCACAAGGGGTAGTTAAATATACATTATTTGATTTTTTAAAACAATTATTTTTCTACTTTAGCGGTGTAAAATCTATTATAGCTGAGTGTAGATCTATGAAGGAAAAACTTTTTTGTTTTAGATATATGATCCCACAAATGACCTTTACATTTCAAAAAAGAATTTCCAGAAAAAAAAAATATTTTGTATACATTTACATTTACTTATCAATCATTTTTAAATTCATCCATCACTCTGGTTAATAAAAATTTTAAGAAATTGGTATTTTCATAATTGCCCTGGTATGTGTCCTCGTTCTGTAATAATGGCCTTCGGATGCTGTGATGGCCCTCGGCATTGCCGCGTGCCATTACAGCTATCTTCAGACCATTATTACAGACCCCTTACACATAACAGGGCCATTATGAAAATACCCATTTATTAATACTATAGTATCATTTGAATTATGAAAATACCCATTTATTTATACTATTGTATCATTTGACATCAACGTTTGGTACACTCTAATTATCTTATATTGTATCATATTATACACAATAATTATCAAATCTACATGTCAAGGTACGTACAAATGTCATAATAAAACCTGAGAATCTGTGGTCTTATTTCAATAATATGCGTTGGGGTTTATTTTATATTATTATAAGGTGTGGGGGATCTCATTTGCCATATTTAAAGTTAAGCAAAAAACTCATTGATGAAGATGTGTCGTGACTTTTCTTCGTTGTTGGATAGCATTGACCCTCTTTTGCGTAACTGAATAATATGATTGCTTCAATCCCAGGTATGAAGCTACGGGTGTAGTTTGTGCAAATCTGTCCATTTGTGTGTGAATATTTTCAGGATTTCAGGAGCATTGTATCATGAAACATCTGTTTTGGAGATTAAAAAAGAAAATGAGTGCTTAAAAGAAGAAATCAAACAGTTAGATATCAACAGAAATCGTTTAGATGAAGAAGTGTCCTTTACGATGAATGAAATCCTAAGGTCAAGAGAGAACCCACAAAACGTACACAGGTGAAGTAAATTATAATTTATAAGTTCAGAGAATAAGAGAGATCTGATGACGTAGAGTCCCCAAGAATTGCTTTCAACCCAGTAACAATTGTTGCATCTATTTTATGGTCTTAGGAGGAGAATGATGATTGTATTTCAATATGTTTAAATTTTGAAATAATACCTGGGCAAAACAAATCAATTAGATAGATTCTAAAGTCAAAAGTAAAACATGACAATACTAGAAAATTTCAAGATACTACCATATCGTGAAATAGTCATAAACATTAATAAATAAAAGAATACAATTACAATGAAATATGACAAAACACAAACTCACACACATACAAAGCAAATAGAAACAAAATACACAAAAAAACCCCACAAAACCCCCCAAATAAAACCAAAAAAAAAAAAAAAAAAAAACCAAAAGGCTCTCAAGAGCCTGTATCGCTCACATGGGCCGCGGCTGACGTATGCAGTTAAAATAATCCCAATGTTTTAAGGGCATTGTTTTCAAATTTTTTAATAGACATTGATGTTATATTATCTTAAGCTAAACTATATTCCAGACTGGCAGCTATTTTGGATGGGGGTGCAGTTCATTTAGTCTAATTTTGGTTCAAAATGACTAAATATTTTCAGAGGAGAACATCTTTAAATGCTTTCCGATAGGCTTCTGATAGGTCTCAAGATTAAACTGGGGTCATCTTGAATGCCATGCAGACAAGCCAGGCAAATTTTTCAAACGGGAACAACTATGGTCCGTTGTTACCAAGTATGTTTTCAATACTGGCCAAGTAATTTCAGCAGAAGATCTTTTAATGTTTTCCCAATGGGTCAAATGTTAAATCTGTTCCCCGCTGGCAGCTATCTTGCATAAAGCAAAGACCTGAAAACAACCCTTTTGCAGGGCGGCAACCTAAAGACTGTTGTGGCCAAGTTTGGTTCTAATTGGCTGAAAAGTATCAGAGAAGATCTTTGAATGTGTTTTCCCATAGGGTCCAATGTTAAAACTATGCTCCCTGCTGGACATCTTGGATAAAGCCCAGACCTGAAAAACAACTTTTTTGCAGGGGACCATCTACGGACTATTGTTGCCACGATTGGTTTCAATTTGCTCAGTTGTTTCAGAGGAGAAGATCTTTGAAAGTATTTCCCAAAGGGTCCAATGCTAAAACTATGATCCCCATTGGCGGCCATTTTGGATATAGCGCAGTTCTGAAAAACAACTTTTTTGCAAGGAGACCATCTAAGGACTAGGGGGGCAAGTTTGGTTTCAATTGGCTTAGTAGTAACAGAGGAGAAGATCTTTGAAAGTGTTTTCCCATAGGGTCAAATGTTAAAACTATGATCCCCGCTGGCGGACATCTTGGGTATAGCGCAGATCTGAAAACAACTTTTTGCAGGGGAACATCTAAGGACTATTGTGGCCAAGTTTGGTTTCAATTGGCTCAGTAGTTTCAGAGGAAAGGATCGTTGAATGTGTTTTCCCATATGGTCCAATGTTAAAACTATGATCCCCGCTTGCGGCCATCTTTGATATCACGCGGATCTGTTAAAATCATCATTAAAAGCTCGGATTTTAAAATGAAAAAAAAACAAACAAAACTCAGTCGGTACACCAAAAATACTGACTATTTCTACCAAGTGTTTGATGTTTGCTGTTATATGGTTGTATCATAAGTGTGGCAATCATTACTCATATTTATGGGTTTTGTTGAAAACCGACTTTAATTGCAGTATTTAGATTAATGGTGCATGGCTATTGGAAAGATGTTTTTATTTTATTTTATAGAGACTAGAAATCTTCAAAAATTAAAATATCCTTGTGTTCTATTGTAGTTAATTGTTAATAATGTAATCATTGTGCTCACACACTGATTCACTAATTACCTTAAGTTCTTAAATGATGGGTTTGTCTATTTTAGTTTGTGAAGATTTTATTAAGATATTCTTGCTATAAGTGCTTTAATTTCTATATAAATACATCGGCAAACGAATACCGAAGCAAGAACGAGGAAAGGGGAAATTCTAAAATCATAAATCCAAAATCACGGCAATTCACAGCACCATGCATTGCGACAGTATGACAAAGACATAACAAAGAAACAAAAATTAACAAAAACGCCACAAAACTAAGGCACTAGCAAAGTGAACCTCTATAAAACTGTGGTATCATCAGGTGCTCCGGAAGGGTAAGCATGATCTGCTCCACGCATGGCACCCGTCACACTGCCGCTGAAAAGTCCGATTTTGTCACAGTCGGTGTTAGTCAGTCCAGTAACAAACTCTGGATCTACCCAAAGATATCTGTTCTCATTTGTGAAACAGAAACACTGTAATGGTCTGTCAAATCGTAGTGACGACCGTAAAACTTCTGAAGTGACAATTGCGACAATGATTGAACATACCCTTGATGTATAAGTTTTTGAGACAGTAATTTCGCTCTGTTGACAAAATCGCTGTACAAACTACAGGCATGGCAATAGCGAATAAGTTGTGAAATGTACACGCCATATATATGCCGGAGAAGTGGGAATATTACTGCTCAAAACGGGAAGTTAACTATTGGAAAGTCGAAATCACCACGCTTGCCGTAAAGTTTTGTTTTCAGACGTCTAGAGTTGTCAATGTAGAGGTAAAGGTCCAGGTATGATGCTGATAAAATTATTCCAGTTTCAGGTGATGAGACAATGAATTTTCCGGTATCTAAATTTGCATATTTGGTGCTTGATAAGTTTTTTTTTTAATTTAATAGCAAATAGAATTTACTCTAATGTATTTTCTTTATGTGACAGTAGAAAATGAGTGTTCTATATGATTAACAAGTTTTTCAATATACTCTGCTAGTCAGGCTTATAAATGTTAACTGATTAATTAAGATTTAGTCTTTCATTTATATAAAACATTATAAGCATTGAATACTAGAACTTTATTTTTCTTAAAAAATTTGATCTTATTTCTGTTGCACTCAAGGCTTTGTTATGCGTTGTAGTACACCTAACAAACAGCTAGGGAAGTCAATGAAAGAAATGGAGGATAGGAAAGATACTGAAGAGATAGAAGACAATCAAAGGTGGGGGAAATACAAAAGTAATAAAAAAAAAACACAAATTGAAAGGAAAAAAAAAAGGATTTTCTCTCCACTAAAGAAAGATGAATTGGAGATACTGGATTAAAGGAATCCAACGAACATATTTAAATAATTATATTGTGGATTTAGTTTTTGCAGAAGGTCATTTCAACAACTTATGCATCTCAAGAAAACACTTAGACGTCAATAAACCGAAACATGTATAAAAGCTGAAAACTTACCAATATTCAATAACATCTACGTAAAAACCAAACGTAACTAAAATGATACTATTAAATTAAAAAAAATATATTTGGTTATCTGTAAATTGCATTTACAACCACTATTTGGCAAATGCAAATGAAACACTTTCCCTATTCATTTCACAAACAAACGTAAAAACATCAACATTACATGATTGAAGACTGTATCCTTCCAACTTAATGCTTAGATTTTTTCCTATCGTTTCAGCTCAACTAGAAATCAGGTTTACAATATTACAGCCAAGACAATAAACATGATTGAAAAGTCGAAAATAAAATATGGCCATGGTGGCCAGGTTGGTGAAGTTACCGATTCGGAAGAAGAAACCTTGATATGATCTATCTTCAAACGAATTGTTTATACATGTATTACTTAAAATGGCATAAAACAAAACACATGTACAAACCATTTTCATTTTAACATGTATATTTCATTGTACCATACTTCTGTTAATTTGTTCATTGCAAACTTGCGCTATAATTTTACTCTATTTTTTTATTTAAAAGGTTGTTATATTACCCTACACTGATCGATATATGAGAACAAGTGAGATAGGACAATGTTTGCTTAAATCTAACAAACATTTTAGCTACATATATAAAATATAGTTTACAAATGCATATTAATGAGCCTCTGATTTTTATATTCATCAGTTTAAGTGTTTTTTATATGAATAATAAAGGCCATGGATAGCTCAGTGGAAAGTGAGTGTTCTGATTGAACAAAGCTTTCAGGTCTTTAGTATTGGCATCCTTGTATTTAATGTATTTCATGGTTATGCCAAATAAATACCAAAAATGCTCCTCGGAAAAAAAATTGTATAACAATATTCACTGCCAATATTAGACTCTTTTAGATGCTCGATTTTGTGGCAATGCTCATGCTATTGTTTCATAACTTTGTCTCAGCTGGCATTGCTCGCACGAGCACTTGTAATGTTAAGAAAGAACGAACGTGTTCGTTGTTTATTTATATTTGTATGGTAAATGCCACTGCAAACAAATCATTAATAAATGGAGCACGCACATTAACTTAAAATTCTGCTCGACTTTGTCGATTTTTAACCTTCAAAAAGGTTTTTTCTTCTCACTATGTGTATATCTTTAAAATATATAGAATTCAACAATTCGTTTTAAGCAAGTACACCATTGGCACCTGTATCTTTATAATAAAGATTGAAATTACTGTGTACCTTTATTCTTATAATTGTATTTTCATGTCTCTTGAGTAGATCTGTTGCTTCGTGGCTATATTGAATCAATGAGGCCATTTTTGTCCGCTTCTAATATAATTCGGTTCATTATTGGAATTCGTGAACTTTCAAAAGTATATCTCTGGGTCTATATCTATGCTATATCTTAATCCTTTACATTGTACAACAGAAAATTTCCGTGAAGTAACAATTTATATATTTATGAGTTAGAAAATCACGCAGTTAAAATTTCACAAAAAAGAGAATAAAATTATGTGTACATATTACTTTTTAAGAATAATTCTGTTTTCTTTAGAAAGTAATCAGCCCATAATGCTTTAAAATCGAAATCGCCACATCTTTTTTAAAAAATTCTTTTTTAAATAAATAGAAAACATCGAATTCTTTTGTTTTCTTCTCTGACATGTAGAAAGACTTATGAATACTGAACAATATAAGTGTAAGGATAAAGTTCAATCCATAATAATTTTCTTCATTTATCTTGTAACCAAATACAATTGTTTTCAAATTAATCACATGATTATCTATTTTAAGGTTACTGAATAAAATTTTCATTTTTTCCCAAAATATGTTTAAATATTTGCAATGTATGAAAAAGTGTTCATAATTTTCTACCTCATTACATAAAGTACATAGTGCAGATCCAGATAACCGCCATATTGCCAATAGATGCTTACAAGGTAAAATATAATGCAATAGCTTCCATTTAAACATCTTTAATTTATTTTCTTTTATAAATCTATAATTAAATAGTAGATTATTTTTGATTTTGCTGTATAAGTCTCTATCTTCCAAAATAGGTTTCTCATTTTGAAAATCCAACTGGTTTTTTATAGACAAATGCCATAAGTAATGTATATATTTGTTTAGACGATAAATCTTGCAATATGTATTTTTTCCTTGTGTATCACATATTTGGATTTGTGAATTTGTTTTAATTTTAGTGTTAATTGAGTCTTGACGTTTGAGTTTTTGTAGCCAATCTTTAGGTATAGCTTTTATTAATTTAGAATATTCTGAAAACCAGTTACTTTTTGAATATAAACGACCAAGTAAAATATTTTTTGAGATATTCCCCTGGTCATTAAGTAATCATATAGATATAGATAATATCATCTTTTATCCAATTGTTGTTGATTAAACTTTTCCCCTGAAATTTTATGAATTTGTTTCCCCAAATTGTTTGTTTCCTGATTTCTCTATAATTTTCTGGATTATTTTATTTGATGCCAATTAATGTTTTATCCATACATCAACAATTTTTTTTTGTGGAATTCTGGCATAATTGTATTGAAATTATTAATGTTGTGAATATTATCTATTTTCATTACAAACAGCATAAAATTTTTTCCAAACTTGTCGAAATAAAATTTTGGAATAACTTTCTAGCTAGATAACTTGTCATCAAAATCTGTTAATCTTTTCAGTGTGACGGGTGCTGTGCACAGAGCAGGACATGCTTACCCTTCCGGGGCACCTGATGTCACTCTTGTTTATTGAGAGTTCACACTGTTAGTGCTTTAGTTTTTTGTGTTGTATATGTAACGTTCGTGTGTTTTGTGGGCATGTGGTGTCTTTGGTCTTCCGTCTTTTGGTGTTCTTGCTTTTGCCTTGTCTCTGGACTTTGATTTGTGTAATCTTGTGCTTTGTTCCTTCGGTATTCTACTGCCGTTGTTTTTTCACCCAATTAACATATATGGTATCTATAAATATATCAATGTTTATCATCAATGTATTAACTGTTTAACTTTTCTAACACAATCGACTTTTGCTGAGAGAAACATTTTGATCTCCTTCAAAATATGTTTTTTTTTTCTTTTTTAATAAATAACAAGTACTCATACGAATATTTTTATTCATTTGTGAACATTTATGTCGATTTTTTTTCTCAAGATAATTAACATCATGGCATTAAAAAATCTTGTTCTTTATTAATGGTTTTTTGACAGCTTGTTAAAAAGTGTATGACAATGACTAAATACCGAAGTTACTGTGAATTTTAATTATACAGAAATTGTCATTGGTACTTAATGAAAAATACTTGTCGATTATCTCCCTGTATCAAATTAATTATATATTGTCAAAGGGGAGACAATTTGATTCCAATATTAACAGGTGATTAATGCTTAGTAATTACCTTTTCTTTGCCAAATATAAAAAGCATTCGCCAATGTTTTTTTTTATGACGCATGTATCATGAGGCATGTGCAAATCAACTTGCCTTCATAACTGTGTAGCTCAATTATATGAAATACAAATTCATTTGTTCGAAAAGTTGTATCTTTATTAATGCTCTGCTTAAAAAAAACAAAAAAAAAAAACGTTTGAAAACTATTTTGACTGAACTAAAAAAAAATATCATAATTTGAATTTTGAAAATTAAAAACGTTTCAAGGAAATCATCTCTTTTAAAAAGTCATTTATTAAAACATAACTTATACAAGATACAAGAAAATATATATACAAAATACTTGTACAAGAAAATAAGATGCATAAAATATGATACTACTGGATGAAATCATCTGCAAATCTACGTTCGAAAATTTCAATGGAATGAACTCCTTTGAGGCATATTTATTAATTAAAAGAGTGGCATGCAAAGGGTACAAAGACAATTTAGCATTGAGAAATAATAACATATACCCACATTTGATTATTTCATTAATATTCAGTTTAATTTTATGTAAAGTATAGGAAAGTTGCGATGGTCGAATCATGTATTGTCTACGAGTCTTTTTGTCGGGCAACCTTTGATAGCACCTGTAACATCACATTGTAAGTTAACTTTATGTTTGTTGACGATCCGGAATCCTTAAGTAAAGACAAACAAATATTGTTCCATTGATTGGTTTGAACATGTTTTTTGTAGAGACGTTGTCTCATGTGCATTTGCTCCATATCCTTTCCTTGTTAATGAATGAGGTTAGCATGGTTCAACATTTAGCCATGCTTCCGCTCAAACCGATTCTACCGACCGTCTTAAATATACTATGAGGTGTAAACAAAGCTCGTTTTTGATTGAATCATGGTGACTTCAAGATGAAGAACACAAATATAAGCGTTGTGCCATTATTTGTTTTACCATGTATTTGTAAAAACTTTGGCTCATGTGCATTTAATCCATTTCCTTTTGTTATAAAATACTAAATAATCAAAGATGCATCATAAACAGATTCGTTTAAAATTGAATTATGCTTTACACGTGTTTCAATGAGTAACTTCTCATCAGCAGCCTTAGAATCAAATAATGTTGAAGGCAATAATCCAAAAGTAGACAATAAGCTGGTGAACACCCTCGGGATTCAAATTAATATATAAAAACTACCTCGTTTTTGGTAACCTACTCTTCGGTAACTGTGACAGAATTTTTGGGACAAATAACTAAAAACCGAAGTTACTGTGAATTTACTCTCTGCATATGCGCATTTCGACAACTTATGTCTCTTCAGTGCAGATAAAATCTAAACGTTTGGAAGACCATAAACTCAAAGATGTTTAAAAACTGATAGAGAACACATAACCAATATGATCTAAACGTAAAAGCCAAAATCAGCTAAGGAAAGAGCTTTGTGTGAGGGAGATACTCCTTAGTTTTCAACAAAATTTACAAAAATTTAGATATTGTAAGGTTCCAAATAAAATTGACTATCGGGTCAGCTCCGAACTGTGAGGTATGAGCAAAGCTCATTGTTGAAGGAATCATTGGTGACTTTAGGATGAAGAACTACAATAAAACAGTTGTTCAATTAGTTGTGTTTAACCATGTATTTGTAGAGACTTTGTCTCATGGGCATTTACTGCATATCCCTTCATTAATTATGTAATATTTTACGTGTAATTCTGTATGGCAAAACGGGTGGATAAAGAGTGCAAGTATCTCGATAACAGATCCGTCTCTAAGGATTCGTTATCAAAATAATTGCAGATTCTTGTCACTTAAGTATTTAAACAATATGCCACAAATAATTCAAAACTATAGTAGTGTCAAATTAGCGCATTATACATAGAACTTTATACGAAGGACATTACTTTAAATACGCATCGTATTTAAATATTAAACACAATCCTTTTTGTAATCGTAAAGAAATTGAATTAATGTCATAATGAACACTATTCTAATGTTTTAACAATGTGAAATGGCACTAAGAATATCAGTGATTGATTCACTAGTATAAATCATAAAAGACGGTCTAAAGAGATTTTTTTCACATCTCAGACAAAAAAAAATCGTGTTCAAACCGCGTGTTTGTGACACATTAAAGTCTTAAAGAAATTCTAAATTTTCATCCAAATTACTGTCGCCATATGTTATTTATATTGAAATCTGTAAGATCTTGTATTCTTTCTTTCAACTATGAAAAATAAAATCTCAACAAGCAGAAAATACTTCATTATTGTGAAACAAAAATCAGTAAAAAAACCGAAACGATGTACATCACGATAAAAACTACAAACATTCCTTTGTCTTTGTTCATTAACTAGTTATGGAAATCACGAAATCAAAATTATGAAATATTTAAGGTAAATTTGAATTTTAATTCATTTGAATACATAAGTTTAAACATTTTGGAATGGATGACTCAAATGGACAGTTTGACAGAATTGTCAAAAGGTCAGGATTTCATCCACATCTGAGACTGTCATTGTGTATTTATGAGAATATTCCTAACAGAATAGAAAGGTGTCGGACAGATATAAACTTCTTACCAAGATTACACTTTGACAGCGTAAGGAGTCCACGAAAAAGGTAAATATCATTTTGTTGCCCTTATCCATAATTTAACAATTCCAAATGTTTTGATTTGCACTGAAGGGACATAAGTCGCCGAAATTAAATTCACGGTATTTTGTTATTTAATTCTTTATATGCATACCTGTCACATTGTTTGTATGATTTTTGTTTAGCATACATCGGAAATATCTGCGCATATTTTAATTTAACTTTTTTTCTTCATTTGCAATTACAAGAAATTATGCTGTATCTGTTTACGGTACTGTGTTTTAGAGTCTATAAAAGGCGGATACGCTAATCAAAACACATTCATATCATTCAAATTAGTTGAATATAGGCTTGTTTGAAGCAACTAAAAAATCGGATTTTGGCCGTTTTAATCAGTAGAATATAAGTATTAAAGAAGAATAGAATGACACGAGATACTTGAAATGATTTTCCCTAAAAATGAATATTTTGGATATGGGAATTATTTTGGCAAATCTATGGGATATGGAATATTTATACTATCTAGTTTCACTCTCATCGTGGAGAACAAAAGATGTGTTTTATGCTATCGCCCAACAAATTCTCCTATTATTTTCTGCTGGAATTAGTGTTAAATGTGCATATCACTACCAAAACAATTCTATGTAAAAAGGCACGCAAAACATACGACTGAACAATTGCATGGTTTAAATGGTTCAAGTTAGAAAAACAAATAGTGCAGCTTTTTTTTCAATTTTCCTAACTTTAAACTTTTCTTAAACGTGAAATCGTCCTAACAGAAAAAATACAATTACTTGCTCATTTGCTGGAGATGCACTTACAACAATTTTATTTAACCCCTTTACTATTTATCTTCAGACATGTAACTTCACTAATTAATAAGCAAAACAACGATGTATATAAACCCATGCGGTCATTAATTTTCAAAGAAAAGTAAGGTTTCATGTAATTACATGTTTACAGGTAAAAAATCATGATGATCAATTACATATTAGCATGCAAAAATATAATGATTATTAATTACATGTTCTTTTATCTTGTTTTGGATCATGTATTGAATTGCTCCAACTTTTGCAGGAGGAAGTCAGAAAATGATTTGAGGAGATCTAGAAGTTACAAAGGCAGACCGAGATTTCTGAAGACACTTAATGTTGATTATGCAGTAGATATACCCAAGATAAAGGTTTGTTTCCTGAATTCCTATCGTTTATCAATTTCCACCTGCTTTGTATTTTTTGCCTCTTGGACTTTGGGTCTTGACAATTCTGTTCGGTAATTTTTGTTATTACCCCCATTTGAAATAAATATTCTTTTCGGTAATTTTTGTTAATACGCCCATTTGTAACAAATACTTTTATTTGTTTTGGTCACCTTTATGGATGTTTTATTGTACATTCTTTCATTTTCGGTTTGCACAATAACCGTTAGATTTTTTCGACAGGTAAAAAGTATTTTGCATTTTATAAACAATGAAAAAAATATAAGGTCTCTTGAATGATCATGCAACAGGAAAACGAAACGAATTTCTTCTGTACTTTGATTTTAAGCTAAAAGACCATTTGAACTTCTATCATCGGTACACGTCCATTTTACCGTATTAATATCGCTCATATCCTTCAATAAATCTCCATTTCAGCATAAGAAAAAAAATATTTATATGTCTGTGATTACATAATGAACATTGGAAAAATATTTGTATAGCACTATATAACAATATATAGTTATAAATTGCACTTATGTTCACTTAACTAAGTTTTCATACATATAAAGTGCTTTGTTTTGGATACTAATTACACTTCCTGTTAAATCTCATCAAATAAAATACGAACTCATAGATAATGACGAAAGGTAATTGAAAATAGGATATTAAAACTGACAATGAGCTAATTACCATTTAATCAATTACATTACGGATGTTTTAATTGACAAATATTGATTGCTCTCCATAAAAGTAAATATGCGATACTTATTAAAAAATGGTTCTTTGATGTCAAATGTTACTGTATAAAACTATGGTTATAAACATATATTGTCAGATATTTCCTCGCAAGTTTATTTGTGCACATACTAGGAGGTTGTTATGAGAAAATGTTTTATTAAGTTGTCCTTAATCATTAAAAGCGAGATCGCATGCAACTAAAGTCATAATGAATCGGAAATTTATCAGAAGTAAAACAACGTCAGTTTTAAAGTATAACGAATGCACTGACAAAGTCAAAAATAAAAGATACATCTACACATCTTATAGATCAACGTCATATAAAAATAATTATAAAAGCAGGAGGAATGTAGTTAGATTATCATCCATTCGTTCGGAGGGGGACTTACAAGAAGAGCCGCCTGAAATAAGAATACAGGTAAATTATTTTAATATGCCTTTGAACTGTTGTTCTTGAAAATTATTGTAAATTCATACATTTGTTAACATTATAAAAGCCAGTATAACATTGATGTAAAAATTATTGATATAGAAAATATCACAAACACAAATAATCTAGAAAATACTGAGACGTTTTTAATTGTAAATATCCAGATAAATCTAACTTGATTGAATAGTTAAAGATTTACGTTGATTAAAATGATTAATTTGAAAGCTTTATTAAGGGGCTTAAACTAACCCGGATCAGACGATTGTTTTGCTCTGATTCTGGTTGGGTTAAACTACTGAAACTCAATGAAAATATAGATCTGTCTGTATTTGCATATGTTGGACCAAACAGTACCCAAAAAAATAAATTTTGGGAAGAAGTTTTTAGGTCCTGGAGTAATTTAAAAACTCTCTTGAAACCTAAAAATTCACAGATATTTCATGTAGTCTTTTATGGAATAATGAAAATATAAAAGTCGGCAATTCGAGTGTATTTTATAAGAATTGGGCTGAACGTGGAATATGGACTATTAACGATCTTGTAGATAGTCAAGGAAATTTATTATCTTTTCAAGAGTTTCAAAGTATTTATAATTTCAGACCTATGTTTTTACAATTTTATGGCATTGCCCATAGTGTGAAAGGATGGATTAAACTTATAAATATCAATGTGTGTGAGAAAATAGCACAACCATTAGTACCTTTTGGCCTTAATGTATTTTTTATATCAAAAAGGGTTCAAAAGATATGTATAATGTGCTGAACCGAAGAAAAATAAAAATTTCAGCAGAACAGAAGTGGGAGATTTTTTTAAACAAAAGAGATATTGATTGGAAGATGATTCACAGAGACTGTTTTAAATACTCAAAAAATACAAAACTCTGCTGGCTCCAATACAGAATCATACACAGAATTTTTGGGACAAATAACAAAATACTGAAGTTACTGTGAATTTACTTTCTGCATATGCGCATTTCGACAGCTTATGTCTCTTCAGTGCAGATAATATCTAAACGTTTGGAAGACCATAAGCTCAACGATGATTAAAAACTGATGGAGAACAAAAAACCAAATATGATCTAAATGTGCAGCCAAAATCAGCTAAGGTCAGAGCTTTGCACGAGGGAGATACTCCTTAATTTTCAACAAAATTTACAAAAATTTAGATATTGTAAGTTTCCAAAAATAATCGGCTTTCGTTTCAGCACCGAAGTACTGACTACTGGGCTGGTGAAAACCCTCGGGGACTAACAGTCCACCAGCAGTGGCATCGACCCAGTGGTAACAAATAACTAAATACCGAAGTTACTGTGAATTAACTTTCTGCATATGCGCATTTCGACAACTTATGTCTCTTCAGTGAAGATAAAATCTAAACGTTTGGAAGCCCAAAGATGATTAAAAACTGATGGAGAACAAAAAACCTAATATGATCTAAATGTGCAGCCAAAATCGGCTAAGGACAGAGCTTTGCACGAGGGAGATACTCCTTAATTTTCGACAAAATTTAAAAAAATTTAGATAGTGTAAGTTTCCAAAAATACTCGGCTTTCGAATCAGATTTCGGGTCAGAAAAATGAGTAATTGTATAAAATAAAACTTAAAAACTCTGAAATGTGTTGTTTCTGTAATGAAGTACCAGAAACAATTGAACATCCGTTTTGGGGTTGCCACAAAATTTCTGATCTGTGGCAAAAACATAACAGGTGGATCTTTCAAAACATTAATCAAATTGCCACTGAATTTAGAAGTTGTAATATTTGGCTTTTCGAAACTTTCAGAACTAAACCTAGTTAGAAACACAATTTTTATGATAACAAAATTTTATATCTATAAAACCAAAACATGGGAAGAGGATGTGAACATGATAGGGCTGAAAAATTTTCTAAAGGAAAACTTAATGCTTGAAAAATATATATATCTTTTAAATATTTTGAACTGGTACCATTCTTGCTTGAGCCCCTGGTCCCAAATTTTTGAAGATTATATATATATATGCTGATGAGGAATAAATTTCCGAAATGGTCATACAGCTCATTAAATTATTGCAGTTGGAGTTGAACATATGTGTTATGGTCTCATGTTCATTTACTCCATATCCTTTCGTAAAATATTTAATACAGGAGTTTGTCTGTTATTGCAGTGTGGAGTTGGTAAAACAATTCCCCGTGGTAGAGATGTATGCTCTTTATTTTTCTTAGAAATGGTGTACTTTTACATGAAATAATATCTCATGTGTACACTTTGCTCAATTACTGTTATCTTAATTAATGTAAATTCTAAAACCGAAGGATTAACTCCCTCCATCGTAGTTTTGTCCTTAGCTATATTTGATATTACGAATTATTCGGATTTCGTTTGGTTTTATGCATTTGAAACATTTTTTGAAATTCTGGATTTCCTTTGTTTGGGTTCTAGTGCTACTGATGAGGAATAAATGTCCAAAATGGCCATACAGCTCATTAAATTATTGCAGTTGGAGTTGAATATATGTGTTATGGTCTCATGTTCATTTACTCCATACCCTTTCGTAAACTATCTATAGTATTAAGATATGTTTAGTTTGCTGTTTTTTCTGCTACTCTTTTGAGTTAATATTCCCATACCTGTATCTTCCTGTTACTATCCAAATGGCCTTGTTTTGACCAAGTCTAGTTTTTTTTTTTTTTTCTTATTATTATTTTTCCTACTTTGGCTTAGCCCTTTCTTTTGTCTCAAATATCATACATGTCTTATGTTGTAGTAATCAAAAATTCATTATGTTTTTCTTTTTTCTCTTATTGATTGCATGCATTGTTTGTATGTTTTATATATGTGTGCTTTGTGCTTTTGTATATATGTATGTGTTTTTGTACAATGATTTATAAGTATTCATTAAAAAAAAAAGATTTTACGTGGATGGGACCACCGGAGCAAAACGTTCTGATTTCAGCCGAAAGATATTGACTTGGCTAGAAAAAATTAGCCTCCTATTCACCCAAAATCAGCTAGCAGCAAAAAAGCTCTTTGAGATATCAATCAGTACAAATGTAGTATGTTTCTAACAGATAATATAGACTTACAACTAAAATTTATCGCAATTTGTGAAAATGACACTACTCCATAGAGAATTATAGAAGAGGGTCTGTATTCTTCAAGACGAATATCGTTTAGATTTTATTTGCACTGATGAGACATTTGTTGTCGAAATGCGCATATACAGAAAATGAATTCACAGTAACTTCGGTATTTAGTTATTCAGTACCAAGGTTCAGTATTTTCCTAACCAGGACTTAGTGAGGCATCCGGTCAATTCTGTAAAATTCAATTTTATTCTCATAAACCAAAATTCGAGACAAATATTCTCCAATTCCAAGTTGTAGTTAGTGCTTTGGGTAACGTCTAAATGCCTTTTTGTTTAGATTGATCCAATTGCCTTATGCATTTCACATTTTGATATAACTAACTGGCGTTATTGGAAGACAAGATTTTCCAAACATATGTAAAGCCACAATAATCAAGGATACCTTTTATGGCATGCAATTCAAGAATTTAAGAAATGTAAATTTATATCAGATGGAAGAATGTGTTCCTTTATTTTCAATGAATTTTACTCTGTAAGTAAATATTCCAAGTTTAGTATCAATAACTAAAGGGTATATTCACAAACTCTCTTTAAATCATGAAATATAGAAAATACTTCCTGAAAGTAATACACATTTCCAGAACTTCATATTAATTATGAAAAAGAAAGGAAATGGGGTAATTGTCAAGGAGACAACATCCCATATCTAGGTAAAAAACGACCTAAAACAAAGCATCTAGGGGTCACCGTACGGTCTTCACCATATAGCAAGCCCTAAATGGCCCAAAAAAGGTAAAAAGGTGAATAAATCAATGGAAACAAACCACACCCAATAACCCAAATATCAAGCAACTAAAATTGTACGTTTCTCCCCAAGCAAAAGTCCCCAAATCCCAAAACCTCACAGGCATATAACAATATAGGTTATATAATTTTGTCAGATAGATATAAAGGAATTTTGATAGATACGTTATTCAACTTCCCTGACGACAAGCATTGTCATTTGGCTTTTTGGCTTGTACATGAAGCTCCTGAGAGTGATCAGTTTCTGGGATTGGTCTAGAAATTACCGCATTTTTTCAATGAGAATATTCTGATTGATAAAGAAATTACTCGTTTTTTATTGTAAATATTCAGATTGATTTAGATATTGTTGGGATTATTCGGATTGATATAACAATTATTTAGACGAATTTTGTCGAAAATCTCCAGATTGTTCAGAAAAATTATCGAGATGTATTTATTACCAATATTAATATTTTTAAACTATTGTGGCGCTTAGTACAAAACTACCATAAAGATTTGGGCCAGGTCAAAGGTCAAGGCCACTAAGTGCAAATTTGAAAACTTTAACATTGCCTATATCTTTTCAACCAGATGTGATAGAACCTTCATATTTGGCCTGTTACTTAAAATGTCAAAATGTAAAAACAAACAAGAAAAAAAAAACAAATTAAAATCACAAAAGGTTAAGCAGATGTGGAATGCACACTATTTCAGCCTATGGAATCTGAAATCTAAATATGGTGTGACTCGCAAACGGCTTATTACTTCCTGCATTTCTCACTCTCGCCTTTACGGAAAAAATCAAGAAAAACTGGGATGAAATTTACATTCTTTGGAGACTTTACAGGTATGCTGGCCCCTCACTTATATTGCCTTTATCTGCTGAAATTCATGATGATTTTTAACCATACCCTTCGGAAAGTTTTAAATTTGATTTTTTCTCCGTAGTACCACAGTGTTTTACCAGCAGTTTAGGCTCCTTGGGCTAACCGAACCCCTTGACCCATCTTTCTAAATTACGTTATGTCTTATCCCCCAATCAAGATTGTGGTCTTGGAAATAGTAGTCTACCTGTTTTGGGGTTGTTTTATTTGTATGTTTTATTATAGTATAGGGATCTGGGATAGAGAAAGGAGAGATTTGGGTACCCATAAGCCTGGTTTACCCGCGTTCCGCATTCCTATCGTTGTCTATGTCTGTCTTTTTTTTTTTGTTTTTTCTTGTTCGGTTCGCTGGTATACTGTGGCATGTGATTATGATTTTCTGGCATTGTAGGTATTTCCTATTATAAAAAAAGAGAGGAAATGGGGTAAATGTAAAGGAGACAAAATCCCATCTCCAGATTAAAACGATCCAAAACAAAACATCTAGAGATCACCGTATGGTCTTCAACACATTGAGGAACCTCACAACATTAGTCACTAAAAGCAAAGATACAGATGTTAGTTTGTTTTATTTAAAGAGGCGTACAAAAAGTATTCGGTCACCGAGTGTTTCACTATATATTTCAAATAAAACTTTTTTTTTTCAAAACATTATAGTTAGTAGGCCGATTCTTATACGACTTTAATTTAATTTTCAATATTATTTAGATATTTTCATGCAGTTTTAAAAATGGAAAATTTGGAACTTATTTTATACTTTGTAGTTTTAAACTTACAATTACTCAAACAGAAAGTAAAATTTTTTGTTGTGAAAAATCGATACATGTGCAAATAAAAATATTACGTCATATTTTTACATTGTTTTTTTTTTTACTTGAAATAATAGTATTTGCTACAATGTAATATAACAAAAGGAATTGGACACAAGTTTTTTCCAATTTTAGTAGTCTGCTCCCATACATATAAATTATTACAAAACAAGTTCTATATTATCATTAAAAGGAACATGCAAAATTAAAAACAATAATTGGATTATATTTATGCATTAAAAACATGGTCAAAGGTTTTTGATTATAAAAAAAAAGAGAAATAAATGAAAAATTTCATTCTTTAAATATCCGTTTTCAGAAAGGATAATTGAAAAAATATATCCAAACTATACAATGAAGACTGGTTAATTTCTCTATATTGTGGTACAAATTTTAAAGAAATCAAATAAGAAATGGCCTCATAATAATTATTTTAAAAAAATTGTGATTTTACATAGAATATATAGTAAAAAAAGAGTGACTGAATACTTTTTGCATGCCTCTGTAACTACCGGTCGTGAAAGAAAGTACATTTAAATTTGTTGACGATAAAAAGCATTGCAGAATCGCTTGTTTGTTAAATTACAATAAACAATCAGCAACCCAAAAGAAAATGACAATAACCAATCAGCAACCCAA
>MJUU01056572.1:153563-226979 GCA_002080025.1 Modiolus philippinarum
ACAATAACCAATCAGCAACCCAAAAGAAAATGACAATAACCAATCAGCAACCCAACAGAAAATGACAATAACCAATCAGCAAACCAGCAAAAAATGACAATTAACCAATCAGCAACCCAAAAGAAAATGACAATTAACCAATCAGCAACCCAAAAGAAAATGACAATAAACAATCAGCAACCCAACAGAAAATGACAGTAACCAATCAGCAACCCAACAGAAAATGACAATAACCAATCAGCAACCCAACAGAAAATGACAATAACCAATCAGCAACCCAACAGGTATTTCAACATCATATTTTAACTGGCTGTGTGACGGGTGCCATGCGTGGAGCAGATCATGCTTACCCTCCCGGAGCACCTGATGATACCTCAGTTTTTATAAGGGCTCATACTGCTAGTGTTTTAGTTTTGTGGTGTTCTTGTTCACTTTTGTTTATTTGTTTTGTCTTTGTCATGCTGTTTTAATTCGTGTTGCTGTGAATTGCCGTGATTTTGGATTTATGATATAAGAATTCCCCCTTTCCTCGTTCTTTGTTCGGTATTTATTTGCCGGTGTATTTGTAAGCTTAAAAGCCTACATAAATGATTGCATGTTTGCATGTTAAGTATTCGGACTGCACATCCAGTTATATATATAAAAAAACATCCAGTTTCCATATAATTGACATCTTATCTAATTCCAACAGACTGATTTACTTAAATTTGTGCATGGATTTTATTGGCATCAAAATCAGATAAATGCATTATGCCTAGTCGTAAATGTAATTGTAAACTAGGAAACATGCATTTAACATGACAAATTCTACATTAACATGCTTTATCTAGTTACATAAATATCACATTGATGAAATAATGGGAAAACTACCACTGAGAACTTAATTTCCACCATCGAATGGTTAAAATCATGCCTTAATATAGTTGTCTAGAGGACTGTTATAGAGCGAAACAATTAAGTATTCAATAAAACGTATTAGATAGTCCATTTATAGTTACCATTTAATTTGCGCTTAATTTTTCAAAATTATAAAATTAAGAAAGAACTACAATATGATAAACATTCTATAAATCACTGTAGAATGTCGTAATTTGTACCTTCATGGCAGGAATTCATTGTTAAGTAGCCATAATTAACTTGATGATAAGGAGCAATGTTTACAAAAACTCTTGTCGAAGTTTCAATTCGATTTACAATCCACAAAATCCGTCTGTTTAAATGACAGGGATTTTAACTAATTCAGTTTAATGAAAGGTTGTAAATTCTTAAAAGGATGTTTTTATATATCAATATACGGCCAATGCACGTTTTGGTAAATACAGTTTAGCGAAGGCTTTAGTACAGATCTTTAGAATTTAGTATTTGATCGATGTCCCCAGATGATTTGTGACGAATATTTAATTTTTCCGTTTAATTATTTTGTTTTGAGGACAAAGGTAACAAAGTGCTTCACATCTTATCTAAATAGTCCATATTTCATATAACCATGCGGGATAGTTATAGCCAATATGTTGTTTTGATAGAGAAAAATGACAAAATAACTTATCAAGATTGCAATGTTTACTTATTAATTTTACTAACTAAGATATAACTTAATAACATCGACAGATGGAAAATAACCTTTGCAAATGGTGAAAAATTTTCATTTATCTTAATCGAGATTACCCCTGCATTGCAAATTATCGTTTATTGAATTTTCTTGAAAAGGAAAATCATGTAGGATAACAACAGTTATGCTGTAAGTTTCTCCAGTTACCTGAGTTTTCTATAAAAGCATTAACTCCAGGGAACTGAGATGAGAGAAATCGAATTATACGAGAAATTTGTCGGATTAAATGTTCGAAAACGATATTAAGTGTCTACAACTTTATCAAATTAATTATTGATGATACAGACGTTTCTAAGAATGAATAGATACCATCACAAATATGATACCAAAGAAACTTACTATAACAAAGTGCCATTGCGAAAACATGCGTCAGTAATGTCCAAACTTGAAGTGGACACTGTTTTTTCGAAACCTGTAGGGAACGAATATCGAGATACGAAGAGTGGTCGTAGCACCAAAGGAGCCAAAGGTAAAGGAATTCTGCCTAGTGTCAAAAGTTCCTCTCTCCTTGTCGGCTCTATGGATTCTTATACACCAGCTAGATTAGCAAAATGGAACAGTGTTTATAAGAAGGTTATGGTGGTCAACCGATTACCCAAACCATCAAAACGGAATATAAAAACAATACCAACCGGCAAGGTAAGAACAAAACATCCCAAAACACTAATATTGTCACTTGACTCAGGTTATTTGCCGTTGCAATGAAAAATATATAGTTATTTTTGCGCATGTATTTGAAATCTTAATATGAATTTAAACATTGCATGAGAAATGTGATGTTTTGAATTCATTTCTTATTCATTCTTAAAATAAGATATCAATATTTCACAGTTATCAGCTAATGTTATGAATGATCAAGATCGTTGCGAACATTTGTATGTGTTTTAGTTAAAATCCCTTGTCTTAAAAGTATGTCTGACATTCTATGATAATAAAATTGACGTATTTTCAATATAATAATCATTGATTGAACAATTTTGAACGTGCTTTTTTATCACCAGCGAGCTCGTTTAGTAATGGCCACGAATTGTACTCCTCTACTTTCCAACTTGACCGGATACTCCTACAAAACTTAAATTCTTCTGTGACTCGTAAAAGGTCATAAGATATGCTAGATGATTCCATAGTACTTATACATAGATACATGAATGATGTCATTTCAAGTAATAATGCATATTTTGCTAAATGTATCACATCTATGTATCCTCCAGGAAAAAAAGAGATAAAAGGAACGACGGTAGAATTCCGAAGGAACAAAGAAGTGGTATTTACAAAAATCGAGGTCCAAAGACATGATCGATGTCGAAACGAGAGCTCAGAAAACAATGACGTAAGACAGCTTCAAAGCACATAAATAAAAACTCATTAATCAAAACCAAGGTACTCGCAGTGTGAAATAACATGAAATTTAGAGCGACAGCAGGTGCTTCGGAAGGGTATGCATATCCTGCTCTGTTAACAGCACCCGAAGAAAAGGACAGAAACTAATATTATCTACATCCTTTCAGACTAACATTTCGAATTTTACGAAAATGATATCTCAGTACTAATGTTTTTACGACAAAATGGACTAATTTAATTTCAAAATTATTAATTTCTCTAACATGGACAGTAAAAGTAGAGCATATTGTACGAAAAGTTGTTTTTGAAGCAATATTATGTGTAAAACAAAACAAAAAACATCAAGTTTATAATCCATAAATAAAAGCCAACCACAATTCACACCAGAGAAGCAGCATTGGACAAACGGCTATATGTTGTCAAATATAAATAAAAACACTGAAAAAACAAAAATTGTCGGAATTTAAACAAATTTGTCAATATTCCTTAGATTTATGGTTATGTCTTTACTTTTGGTTAAATATCATTTGAATATAACTGAATAGAAAGTAACAATTCTGAGTATACTCTATTAATAAATTTGAAATTATTGCGGTCTTCAATTTTTCGGTGTTGTCTTATTGACTCTTGGACTTTCGCTCCCGACAATTCTTTTCAGAAAATTTGATGTCCCCATTATGAAATCAGTTTTTGCTTCATATTTGTGGAAGTCTGGTCTTCAATTTTCTTAAAAGCTTAATTTGAAAATATTTCAGATTGATGTATGAGAAATATGACGGTTCTAATGAACCATTCCACTTTTATTTACTCACATTTATATTACTACTGGGCCGATGCCTATGCCGGTTGACTGTTAGTCCTTGTGGGTACTCATCAACCCAGTAGTCAGTACTCCGATGGCGACCAGAAAACCGATTTTTATTGAAACTTGCAATATCTAAATTTTACAAAACTTTGTTTAAAACTAAGGAGTACCTCCCTCATGCATAGCTCTGTCCTTAGCTGAATTTTGGCTTTTCTATTTAGATTATTTTGGTTATTTGTTCTCTATCAGCTTGTACACGTTTTTCGGTTAATCGGCTTCCAAATGTTTTGTTTTTATCTGCACTGATGAAACATAGGGTGTCCAAATGTGCATATCCAGAAAATAAATTAACAGTAACTTCGGTATTTTGTTATTTATTTTATTAAGACTTCACATATATCTTCCATTAGTATGTCAGTACACTTCGTACTCAGAACAAAATCAGCAACGTATTCTTTCATTGTTCAATCTTTACTTTTACCATTCATCAAAAAAGCGTATCAATTTATTGATAATTGTTAAATTGTAAAAAGTTCTCCAGTCTACAAGGAGTCCAGACACTTAAATTATCGATTTACCAACATTTGATAAAATATTCTAGATACTACTGCCCAGTTACCAAATTTTGCTTAATCTGAAAACAAATTAACAGTAACTTCGGTATTTTGGAAACGGAACACATAAAGGGGAGGTTTGGGTACCCATAAACCGGTTTAATCCTACCGCTGGCTTTTGCTAGTGCCGGTCCCAAGTCGGGCTGTTCCAGGTTCCTATCGCTGTCTGTTTGTCTTTTGTCTTTTTCGTGTTTTTTCTGTGTATTTCCCTGACAGATTGTGGCATGTAATTATAATTTTCAGCCGTTGTAGGTGTTTCCCGTTAACCATATTTTACATTTACACCATTTCACCTTCAATTTTCATCCAACGGGGGATGTATGCAATAGATGATTATTCAGATCTCATCATTTATGGTATTTTCTGGGAGTTGTTTCTTTAGTGGATTATTAGACTTCAAATATCAGCATGCTTCACTTCCTTTAACCTTCCTGCAGATGCCTCATGTCTACTGAAGACGAAGTACAAAAATTCAATTTTATTCGTTTTTTTTAATAATCTCATGTATTTACTCAATTTAGTTTCACATTTTCCACGTCTTCTCATCTTTGGTTGCGACAATGAAATAACTGCAAAACAATCAAAATTTGAAGACATTTCCAGGCTATAAAGTAGCAACGATTCTTCTTTTACCCTTGAATAATGAAATTTCGTAATTTCACATTGAATCATAAAACTTTAATCAAATGAAATGAAGCTCTTTGCAGTATCATTCTCGACGCTCTAAATCAAAATGATAGTTTATTCCCCAGTAGTTGTAGGGTCAGTATTAATATACTACTTTTTATTGGATAAGAAGATAATACCAAATTTGTGGATTTCAGCACATGAAGTGTTTATCGACGTGAAGGCTTTTTATGTGTAAAATAGTAATTTTCAATCTCACTTCTAGATATATTGGTGATGTTCTTTCAATTATTAACTCACCTTTTGCTAAATGTATTCCCTTAATATGTCCACCAGAAAATGAGATAAAGGAAACGACGGAAACCAATAGATCTACATCTTTTTGCACTTTCATCTCGAATTTGACAAAGCTAAATTTCCCATTAAAAGGGACGAATTTAATTTCAAAATTATCAATTTCCTTAACATGAATAGAACTATTCCAGCTTCTACTTCTTACATAGCGAGAGCACAAATTATATCCAGACTTTTACTGGAGTTCTCTCTTTTAAACTGGAGTTCTCTATGTATCGTGTGCGTTTTTGTCACATGTCCATTCACTCCATATCCTTTCATTTTTCCTTTTTACATAAGATAACGTTATCTACGTGACCGCCTAATTAATCAAGGCTTTAAAAAATGCCGTCTCATACTATCATTAAAAAGTAAATATTTTAAGTATTTGTCCGAACTCTGATTCAAGATTCCTTTTTACTTAATACTTAGATGATCATTCCTTTTAACTTTCTACGACCGTTCAACAGCAATTTCCGTTGAGTTGCTATCGGATACTACCGCAATGGAAGGGGAGATTTGGCGCGCCATAAAACCGGTTTAACTCATCATTTTTTTGAATGTCTGTACCAAGTCAGGACCATTGCGACAATGTTTTCGATATTTTCCATCTAATTTGTCTTTTATGTCTCATGAACTTCAGCTTTGAACAACTCTGTTCGGTAATTTTTTTCTAACCCACCATTTATATGTGGTTAAGGGTATTAAGAGAGTACATACGAAGTCATATAAAACTCTGCTATTGAAATGACCAGAAACCATGTTCTTTGAAAATTGCATTTAAAAACGAATGTACTGTAACTGATGGATTATTTGGGGATTTTATTTTTGTTTTAAGGACACATGAACTGTACTGAAAAATGCTATTTTAATTTTCCTTTTAACTCATCGCATCGTTCAATACTATCCAACCCTGGTAAGGAAAGAAACAAGTTGGTTAATTGTGCTAGTGTTATTTATGAGTTAGTACACTACACAGACAATGGATGAGATCTAATGCAGTTGAGTGTAATGTTGTTAATTAAACCCATTACAAGTAAATATACTATACATTGTATAAATTTGAATATAACAAAATTATAAACACGGTTAACATACATTAAATTCAAATTATAGAGTAGGACCATAATAAGTACACAGTTTATTCTTCTGTCCTAAATATATCCGAAAACCACCATATTGCACGCTATTTTGTCACCCTTTGATAGTAAATTTAGTATCGGGTCAAAAGACTTCATAATCAAACCGTACATAGTAAAATTGCATGCATGTCAAAAGCATCAAAACTGTAATGTAGTAATTATGCAATAACTCATAAAATGTTTACCGTGAAAAATCCATTACATAGAGTAAATACTAAACAAATGTTTATTGGCTAAATTTAGTACGTCCTTTCTAGTAGTGAAATATATGTGGAGAACACAGGTCAATATGATAAGAAATGAATAAAGCATGTGGGCGTGCTTTTTCTACTTATAAGTAGTTTGCTTAATACAGGGCTAAATGCTTAATATCTATCTCACTTTTGTCAATTAGTATATGTACAAAACATTCAATTGAAAAATATGCTTTGGGCGTGTAATAAACATTACAGTTAAGAATATACACAGTAAGACCGTTTATGATCTGATTAAATTAATATTTGTATAGCGAGATTTAATTGCGACGTGGATGAATACAAGTAAAATATAAAATTAATAAATTTCAATTATTTATTTTGATGGAGATATAATAAATATATACTTATGTAATATGAATATTAAACAGCCTTACGTGGCACGTGCTTTTACCTCATTTAGATGGGTTGTAAATGGTGAATGAAAGAATATGAAGTAAATGGACATGAGACAAAGTCTCTACAAATAAATGGTAAAAAACAAGCAAAGCAACAACGCTTTTATCGTTGTTCTCATCTTCAATTCAACAATGAGCTCTGCTCATACATCATAGTAAGTTCAAGACGGCCCTAGCACCGGTTTGAGTGGAATTCTTTACTAATTGTCGAACAACGCTACATCCGTGTCTTTTCTGGTCATTGATGCGGGATTGTCAACAAACTTTAATTAAACTGGCAAAGTGTTTTTAAAATCACTGTCATCCTTTGCCCGACAAAAACACTGGTGTCTGAAGCTAGAGGACGATAACAACATATAGACAAACACAGGGCACTCATCAGGTCTAATGAAAGAAAACTTGGCATTATGAAATAGTGAGATGTTTGCACTTTAAACAGGTGGTCAGAATTGCATTTCTAAATTACAAAAATAAATGCAAAATTTGAAAGTATGATAGTATATCCATATGAGAAATTCTCTCACGAACAAGTACACCATAACTGAAATATATAGAGAGCATACATCTCATGCACGGGGAATCTTTTTTACGGACTCCACACTGCAGGAGAGACAAACTCCAGTCGTAAATGGTGAATGAAAGGTTATGGAGTAAATGCACATGAGACAAAGTCTCTACAAACACTTGGTAAAAACAAGCAAAGGAACAAGGCTTTTATTGTTGTTCTTCATCTTGAATTCACTTTAGGCCTTCAACAACGAGCTTTGCTTATACCTCATAGTAAGTTCAAGACGGCCCCTAGCACCGGTTTGAGCGGATTTTTTTTTTCTAATTTTCGAACAACGCTACATCCAAGTCTTCTCTGGTCATTGATGCGGGATTGTCAACAAACATTAAACTGGCAAAGTGTTCTTACAATCACTGTCATCCTTTGTCCGACAAAAGCACTAGTGTCTTAAGCTAGTGGACGATTACAAGATATAGACAAACACAGGGCACTCATCAAGTCTAAACCTGAATAATTCAAATCAATCGCTTTATAAGATATAAAAAAAATGCTTTAGTTATTGCAGTCAAGAGTGAATTGAAAGAAAGATATATAAGCTACAAAGTGTTCGGAATTAGTAATAGGTAAAGTGTATGTTTCAATCAGATCATCTCTTGTACAACAACGGATTTGGATCTGATATAACTTTTCAGTTGCCATAACTGAATAACACATAAATTGCTAAAAAGGAAACACTGCAATTGAAAAAAACTTTTTTGTGCTAAATGCTGCAAGAATATGTGAAACATGTCTTCCATCGCACATATGTTTTCTCAATTATCAAACAGTAAATTTGAATTAGAAATATTTTACAGAACACAGTTTCTTACAATTTCACTTTCTTTATTAAATCAAATACATATAAAATAACCATAACAATTTTGCATAAAAATCACGCCACCCTTTCGGGAATAATCAGTATTTCTAGAAATCATTATAATGCTACTGTCCATATATGGGGGGGGGGGGGCTCTTATATTCAATACAGACACCATCAACGTATCGATTGGAATCGGAGCTTTGGGAATGATACTGCTTGTCACTTTTTAGCTCACCTTTTGGGTCAGTGTGAGCTATTGCCATCACTTGGCGTCCGTCGTCCGTCGTCCGTCCGTCGTCCGTTAACTTTTCACATAATCATCTTCTCCTCTGAAACCACTGAAGCAAATTCAACCAAACTTTACAGGAATGATGTACTAAAGGTCCTTAACAATGATTGCTCATTTCGTTCCGATCCGACAAAAATCATGGCCGCCAGCACGGAACTTAGTTTAACATTGGAACCTATGGGAAAAATCACATTTTCATCTTTTCCTCTGAAATCACTGAAGCAAATTCAACCAAACTTTACAGGAATGATGTACTAAAGGTTCATGACAAAGAATGCTCATTTTTTTCGATTTGATAAACAACATGGCCGCCAGCGCGGAACTTAGTTTGACATCTGAAACCGCTGAAGCAAATTCAACCAAACTTTACAGGGATGATGTACTAAATGTCCTTTACAAAGATTGCTCATTTCGTACTGATCCGATAAAAAACATGGCCGCCAGCCCGGAACTTAGGTTTAACATTGGACCCTATGGGAAAATTCACATTTTCATCCTCTGCTCTGAAACCACTGAAGCAAAGTCAACCAAACTTTACAGGAATGATGTAACTAAAGGTCCTTAACAATGATTGCTCATTTCGTTCCGATCCGACAAAAAACATGGCCGCCAGCACGGAACTTATTTTAACATTGGATCCTTTGGGAAAATCACACTTTCATCTTCTGCTCTGAAACCACTGAAGCAAATTCAGCCATACTTTACAGGAATGATGTACTTAAGGTCCTTTACTAAGATTGCTCATTTCGTTCTGATCCAATAAAAAACATGGCCACCAGCACGGAACTTAGTTTAACATTGGACCCTATGGGAAAATCACATTTTCATCATCTCCTCTGAAACCGCTGAAGCAAATTCAACCAAACTTTACAGGGATGATGTACTAAAGGTCCTTTACAAAGATTGCTCATTTCGTACTGATCTGATAAAAAACGTGGCTGCCAGCCCAGAACTTAGGTTTAACATTGGACCCTATGGGAAAAATCACATTTTCATCTTTTCCTCTGAAACCGCTGACGCAAATTCAACCATACTTTACAGGAATGATGTACTAAAGGTCCTTGACAATGAATACTCATTTTGTTCCGATCCGATAAAAAACATGGCCGCCAGTGCGGAACTTAGTTTAACATTGGACCCTATGGGAAAATCACATTTTCATCTTCTCCTCTGAAACCACTGAAACAAATTCAACTAAACTTTACATGAATGATGTACTTAAGGTCCTCTCATTTTGTTCCGATCCGATAAACAACATGGCCGCCAGCGTGGAACTTTAAGGTTAAACATTGGAACCTATGGGAAAAATCATGTTTTTATCTTCTCCTCTGAAACCACTGAAGCAAATTCAACCAAACTTTAGAGGAATGATGTACGGAAAGTACTTAACGAAAACTACTCATTTCATTTTGATCCGGTAAAAAATATGGCCCCCACTGCAGAACATAGTTTAACATTGGAGCCCAGTTAGAAAGCCATCCTTTTCATCAAATTATCTTCTCAGAAACTGTTCAAGCATAACTCATTCCAATAGGATAAGACAAAAACACAGGTGCTAATGGAGAACTTAGCTAAATATTAGACCCCATTGGTAATAATTGGTCATGCATGGCACAGAGGCATTTTGTCAGGTGAGCGATACAGGCTCAGTCTCTGAGCCTCTAGTTCTTATGTTATAAAAGGTTATTCTCTTCCACCAGTTTACGATTTATGTTGAAAATACACCCCCCCCACAAAAAAAAAATGGGATATTTCAGAAAGTTTCTGGACCATACATTATTTAAATGGAGTTTAAAAGCTGCCAAGAGGACGAAATATGACATTTAACATCTGTCAGTCAATTATGACGGCACAAAGGACAGAAACGAAATCTATCAGAAGTATATTTATGCCCTGAAACAAGACTGTCACGTTTTCTACTCTTCATTTGGAAATGCGCCAGTCTAATGCGCCTTGAAATAGTGTCTATCTACGTTAACAATTATAAAGGTACATTCTATGGTTCAACATTGCACTTGAATGTTTGAGTTTTGTTTTCTGAACAGATTAGGTGCTAGGGACAATAAAAATATTGAATTTGTTTAAAAATTGAGATTTCAAGCAAACGTAGATTTTTTTCCGATTTCTGGTTGCGCATTTCTGAATCGACGATGACTAGTTCTTATATCCAATCTTATCTTCCCAAATTATTTCTTTATTTAAGTCTTGTCAGTCAATATGAAACAAATTTAACAGCTGTTTTTCAAACATAACAAACTGTCTTGACAATGTGATAAAGTTTGTAAAACACAAGATTATCATAGCATTAACGTCTTAAATAAAAATGTGAAATATTAATTTCAAAATTAAAAGGCCTTGTCAAAATTTTAGGGACGACATACAAAGAGATTTACCTTTCTTTGATCTAACTAAACAAATAAATGAACATATTGTCGAGACATTTTAATAAGGATGTGTTATGTATTATAATCAAAAAAGCTTCAAACTCCGTTTATACAATAACATGTACCTGTTTGAGTGACAGGGTTGTCCTTTTCACACAAGCCATTGTAAGCTGTATCCTTCTGTTGAACAATTGATATAAGACTAACATTACTCATCAATTCAAATGGAAATATTTGATGATAAATTGATATATTTAAACTTTCCACAATTGGACAGTGCAGCCATAAAATCCAATCAAAATTATGTTATCTCGCGATGCAAAAATTCTTTCAGAAAAATGGAAGCTTACCCTGAGGTTTCATGTTCACTGTGTAAGGTATGTGTGTATAACTAGCGTAGTTACCCCCCATCCCCCTCCCAGTTCACTGTGTAAGGAATGTGTGTATAACTAGTGTAGTTGCCCCCTCCCAGTGATAGTTTACAGTTTTTTTACATGGGTATTTTTAAGCTTCTTATTGTCTTCTCTTTGCTAAAAAGTCCAATGTATTTTTAGTGCATTTCGATATGAAAGTAAAATAACTTTTCCTACTTGCTGATGAAGTGTATTCATCGATTAAGGGGACAGGTCCTGTGGTGCTGCGCCGAAAAACCGAATTTATTTTCAAACTTGCAATATAAAATGTGAGAAACATGTTTTTAAACCAAGGAATATCTCCCTCGTTCATTGTACCGTCATTAGCTTATTTTGGCTCTTTGTTCAGTTTAGTTTTGATACATCCTTGGGTCTTAATTTGATTTGCAATAAGAGAATGGCCAACTTTTGAAACACAATTTTCAGTAACTTCGGAAAAACTCATATTCACAAGTTTGAAATGCGTATTGAGAGAGGTATATGTCCCTAACAAACTGATGGTTTTTCTAATCAGAATATAATATGAAAAAGAGGAAATGGGGTAAATGTCAAGGAGACAACATTCCATATCCAGGTTAGAACGACCCAAAACAAAGCATCTAAGGGTCACCGTATGTTAATGTTAATGTTAATTTTAGTTTATCTAAACAGTGTATTATGATATTAGAGTATGCACATATATTTGGCATCAATATCAAAATTAAACTCCAAACCCACAATGATACGCCATGGTAAGTATCAAATCAATATCAATAGCAATATCTAAATTTTACAAAATATTGTTTAAAACTCAGGACTATCTCCCTTGTGCAAAGCTCTGTCCTTAGCTGAATTGACGTTTCCCTTTAGATCTTTTTTGGTTATTTGTTCTCTCAGCTTTAACAACTTTTCCGGTTAACGGACTTCCAATCCAAATGTTTTATCTGCACTGATGAGACGTGAGTTGTCGAAATGCGCATATGCAGAAAATAAATTAACAGTGCCTTCGGAATCTTATTATTATTACCACTTGGTCGATACCTCTGCTGGTGGACTGTTAGTCCCCGAGGGTATTCACCAACTCAGTAGTCAGTACTTCGGTGCTTACCCGAAAACCGACTTAATGGAAATTTGCAATATCTAAATTTTACAAAAATTTGTTTAAAACTAAGGAGCATCTCCCTCGTGCATAGCTCTGTCCTGAGCTGAATTTTGGCCTTTCTCTTTATATATTTTTTGGTTGTTTGTTCTCTCAGCTTTAACAACTTTTTTTCGGTTGTTTTGGTTTTATCTGCACTGATGAGACATAAGTTGTCGCAATGCGCATATGCAGAAAAGAAATTAACAGTAACTTCGGTATTTTATTATGAATGTATAAACATAAACAACATTTAAATGAAATGATCACTGGAGACACTTTTTTGTGTAAAGAAAGTTTTTTTTGTGTGTGTAAAACAACTTATCAACACACAAAACTACATGCAAAGCAATATATTCAATTGTGATTTGTCATTTTATTGAATAAGACGATGCTAAAATTAAAATAGACCTATTCAGGTACAAAAACTGGTGTTTTATTTCTATAAAAGATGCTGTTTTTCAGTAAATGCATTATTTGTTTTTCTTCTGATGGTGGATTGCAGTATTTATACAAACCAATATTAATATCATACCTATTGATGCTATTTGATTTATCAATGTTATTTCACACACCAGGTATTTATATAACTTTTAATCAACATTAACTGCGATTTCATCTAACGAAAAATCAGTGTATTGAAGCTATTCGTTCTGTACTCGGTATCTAGTGATAAGCACAATTATTACAATTTAACGTTCTCGTATTAATTGGATTTAATTATTTTGATGTTGTTAATCGATTTCAGTTTCTGTTTGCATCAATATTGAAATAGAGCACAATCAGTGACAGACTACCACGCGTAACATTGTTTTGATGATAAGTCTATTAACATGCGGACCTCGGTTTACAGTGAAAATGGAACAGCATGTGGTCTCATGACGCAACCAAGTAACGGAATTTTTTGAAAGAACGTTTGTTTGATTTGAAAGAGGAACACATCTTAAAAGATGGCAAATGTGTTGATCATCTGTTCCTTTTAAACTTCTAATTTGCCACTAAATAACAATTCCTTTTATGTATGGATGCAATGTTGACTATATAACGTCAGCGAACGTAATGGCGTATAAACTTTAAGCTTTGCATTTAATAAGCGGAACACAATTTTATTTCAATTAAAAGGGCCACATCATAAAAAAAGTTGAAATGTGCTTAACAATTTGAAAATTAACCGAATATTTAAATTAAGTTCAAACAAAACTAGAGAAGCGGGACTGTAAAATGCGATCACTTAGGAACAACTTTGACAGAGTTCAAGATGTCCAGCGTTTTCTTAAGTTTTATTCAAAAATTATTAAATTAATAGTTACTTTGGTATTAAGTTATTTAAGGGAATAGCCGGGCATTGAAATAAATTTGCTTAAATAATGTTATAGAAAATGTTTGATAAAAATTAAGGGATAAAGAGAAATTTGATGTGACACATTAGAAACATTAAAAAATAAACAAATAAAATTCCTCTTTTCATAAATTTCCTTTCATTTTTCCTACCTCAAAACTTAATTGTTCTCCTATTACAAGGTAGATAGGGCAAATTTATCAGACATTACTTATTATCTATCCAACCAAATGTTTGAATATAAAGATAGATGCATGGCAATATAAAGATAGATGCATGGCAATATAAAGATAGATGCATGGCAATATAAAGATAGATGCATGGTAATATAAAGATAACACAAAGACAACCAGAATACCTATAATACATACAGTACTTCATGTATTTCTAACAAGGTTTCATAATATTTTTATACATTTCGCTATATTGCTCCTTTACTCACAGAACTTTTCTTTTACTCCGACGAGACTGAGGTACTCGTAGAAGTCAATCTCACTAATAGATACATTGATGATGTTCTTTCAATTAATAACGATTTTTTTAAATTTTTTTTTAAATGGATCTCATCAATATTTCCTCCAGAATAAGTGTTAAAAGAAACAACAGATACTACTACACCTAAACATTTTTTGACTTACACCTCGAATTAGACGAAAAATATTCTAGGTACTAAAATTTACGACAAAAGGACGTTTTAGTTTCAAATTATCAATTTCCCTAACATACTTATATGTTTTATAGTTGATTAGTTAAACGAGAGCTTAATTCAATTCGAACATTCTTATAGGAATAGCTATCTCCATGACTGCCTTACCAATCAGGGCTTCACGAAAAATCCGTCACATACTATCTTTAAACTAAAAAAATCTTAACAGATACCCGTTTCTTGTGGAAAAATTGGAAGTTTCTGTCCGAAGTTGGATTCAAGATTCTTTCTATAAGTCCTGGGATAGAACACTTTCGCATATTTGAAAGGGAGGTTTGATGCGCCATAGAACTGGTTCATCCCATCTTTACTGTTGGAAAGCATGTCCCAAGTCAAGAGCATTGCATTTTACATTTTTTTTTCTGGTGGTTTTGAACTTCTTTGTCTTTTGCCCTTTTGATTTCGGCTCTTGACAACTGTGTTTGGTTGTTTTTTTTTTGTTTACCCCCATGATCTAGTTGGGAGGTCTAAGCACTGCTTCAGATTGTCAAAGCGTCCATTTTGGTCCATATGACATTATTATTGATGACTCAATGTGTTGTTAGTATTCTCGATTTGCGTGTTCTGATCCGATATATAATAAATGTTTTGTGTCCTTTTAACATCAATGATAAAAGGGCAATCGAACATTAACACCTCCCCGATCAATGTATATTTATATCGTATTCAAATATTCATTGCATGGATTGTCATTTTTAAGTGAATAAATCAACACTTTTATCTATTACAACATTTTACCCTTAAAAGCTATAAGTCAACTGAATGGCTAACACTATAACGGGTTGAGTATTTAATTATAGGGTTTACCCTTCACAATAATCCATACAAAATTGTCCTATAAGATTATAATAGATAATTATATATTTGTAAGGTAACGCTCAGATTGAATAAAGGTTACAATACCAACAGAACGTAAAATATTCTATTTTAATAGATATCAATTGTGCAAAAATATATCACAGTAAATATTGAATAAAATGAAAGGTTTTTGTGTAAAAAATCTAATTAACACTTTTCTTTAAGTTTGAATTTTATCTTATTATCAATATATTCAAATTACAACGATTCACATTAAACCAGAAAAGATTAAGTTTGAATTCTGTGCATTCGTTACTTGGTTGCCCTTTTCTCTTTCGTAGTTTGGTATAATAATTTCATTTTCGTATATATGAATTTTAAGTGTGGTACAAAATAAAAGGGGAAATATACTGATATGGACAGAACATACTTGGACAAACAATCATTTCCTTTAGTTGCAACAAAATTACCAGTATTAATTCTTAATTCTAATTATGTTAATAACGGAATACAAATACAAAAGACATATAAGGATTCGCAGGAGAAACATATAAGAAAAAAACTTAACGTAAAATGTCCAGTGTTTCCTAAGGAAATAGTGTTTGGGCACTTGTCTTCCCTTTTGCATGATATAAATTTAGATATTGATGATTTTACGCATACCTCTTTGTTTGAGCAATATAGACAAAGTGGATTAGTAACAGTTGTTATAAATGGCCAAATAATTATCCGGAAACGTCGACATTGGAAAACAAAACTAAAAGCTTCCAGAAATTTTAATGCTCCAATTAGAGAGAAAAGTCGAATTCCGGAGAAAACTTTTACAGAGGAGGAGATTCAACAAAGAATTGTTATTGAGGTAGGATGCTAGGTTTCAATATAAATGCTTTGTATCAATGTTATCGATGGTGTTACTTCTGATATTCATTTACTTGATTCCCTGGAAAACCGTAAATCAATATGAAGTAAATGTATAAAATAAATCATCAGATGTTGATAGAAACAAAGATTACATTTTTTCATAACGACGGGCTGCATTTACACATCGACGAACCCATCAATTACTACCATGCATGCGCATAACCCAATGTTGCCAAGACGTATATGGGTTTCAACCAAATGCCTCAAGGCCAAATGTTAGGTATATTGTTTCACCCCCTGTCCATCAGTTTAAATGTTACATGTTTTGACCACACAACTCCTTTGCATGATAGAAATTTCTATTTTTCATTCGTTTGTACTTTAATACTTTTTTTTTCATTTTTGCAGCCTCTTGTTAGGTTTAGAAGAGCAGTAAAAAATGTACAGACTTTACTGAAAGCTACAATAATAAATAATGGGCAGACATCTAGAAGTGAAGGGAAACTGGTTTCCTGGGCACAGGCAGATTTTATGTCTACTAGACGTGAGTTTGAAATGCATGGCCTTAGTTTTGATCCGGGAGACTATAAAGCAAGACGCGAGGTACGTTTTACTTTTGATTAACATGTGGCAACCTTTTATTGCAATACTACTCTTAGAATACTGTAATGCAGAGGGAGCACCCTGCTATCTTCATGACGAGCCTTTGTCTCTTATAATAGGAATTACAAATATTTTGTAGTAATAATAGTTACCATTTTTTCTGGACCCCTGATGTTGTACACAAATGTTTTAGTACACATTGGCCCACCCATTGAATTATAATATCTATGGTAACTTAAGAAATAAGACCCTCAGATCTATATAGTTTTAACAACAGAAAATTCTCAAAAATTTAATTTTCAGTATTGTGCCGTTTGGAAATATTACCAATGAAAGCACTGACTCAATTATTACGAAAAATGGACTACTGTAGACAGAGCAAATGTCAAAATCTTTTCATATAATTATCTGGAGAGGCAAAGAATGCTCCTGATTAAGGGGATGATTTTTAATCATTCTGTTCTGTAAATGAACCAGATGATATTAATACATTTTAAAATATTATAATTGGGACTTTTAGTATGCTGCATTTATTTAGTATTTCTTTCATAATGTATTATTATACAATTATAGCTTTCGTATGAGGTCGATACGAGGTTATATCGACCTGACAGACATATATCGACCGAGGACGAAGTCTGAGGTCGATATATGTCTGTCAGGTCGATATAACCTCGTATTGACCGCAAACGAAAGCTACAATTGTTATATTATTAATCAACAGCTACTTGAAGGATTACTGACTTTTCATTGGGATTCGAAGATACAGAACAACCAAAAATGTATTATTCCACAATTCCATTTGTTTGCATTTCTAAAATATATTCATCATGGTTCATTGAAGTTTTGTCTCATTTACATAAAATCCATATGTACGAAAAAATCTATCCAGTCATATTAGCATTTGTTTTTAATTTGTATATAGACAACAATAAACATCAACATTTGATAATGTCAAGAATGATGAAACTTGAACAGTTTTAACAATTATAAAAAAGATTTTAAACAAGTTTAAAACAGATTTTACCAATTACTAAATGTAGTATCAATTTAGAACAACAATTTACTGTTTTGAATAAAATAAAACGATCATAAATCACTTCCTTGGAAACACATTGTATGTTATGTTATACGTTATATTGCTACAAGCATTCATAAATGGCATTCCCATGTTTGACACGTTAGGAAAATTGTTTTTCAACAAAGGTTGAACTTTACTATTTGGCAACTTCATATTATCTGAACTTTTATTTGGAATACAAGTATCTAAATTCTTGATTAACTCATCAAAACCATCATTTTCCATTAAATCTTCCATAAGTGCATCATTTTGAGAATTTGACAATGGTTTAAGATCTACTGTGGTATCATTTAAATCGACAGGAATGTTTTCTTCCCCAACAGAAGTTACAGTACTTTGAGATAAGCACACATAATCAATATTTGAAACACATGACTTTACTTGTTTGGATTTTCCTTGCGTTTTTTCACTCAAAATTTCGGACATCCTTTTTTTTGTTTTTTGACATGTTTTCCCGGAATAGGTTTTCAGAGATGCTTCCGAGCGGTGACCAGTAACAGTCATTATGTGTCTACATGTACTTGGTATATTTGCTTCGTCCAATATATGTACTGTGGTTGCGCGACATGAGTGGTTTGTATAAACTTTTGAAAGTTGTGCTGCTTTGCTGATTTCACTCATTGATTGTCCAAGTCTGTTATGTCCCAAAGCAACGTTATCATAATAAACACCATCTTTCGGATATGAACGAGCTTGCTGGAATAGTTTGGAGCAATTTGGATTCAGTCTTCTTATATATTTAACAAACGATTTTACAGGACACCGATCACTATCTGAAAATATAAACAAATTATATGATAAATAAATCTAATGTTGATATTAATCATAACATATGAGGTTGATAATTACACAGTATTTTCTATATATGTTCCTGTCAATTAAGGAAGACTGAGTGAATATGTACTATTAATCATTACTTTGACGTATGAATTTGTATGAATCATGAAAATAAAGTAGTTGTATTAAATGAATACGGGACTTTTTTTATAGAGACTATCATGGCATAATGCATCAAGCTCACCTAAAGGGACTTGCATGACACTAACCACGATAAACATGATAAAGTTCTGTATTAAAATGAAGTGTCCTACATGTATATTCCAATTACATGTACATGTTTCTGATTCTATGCGATCAATATAATACATCTGTATCATTTGCTGGATCCATTTTACATGTATATCTGTGCCTTTTACTTTTATTTCAGCACAGTCCGATTTTATTAAATACCAGTAATATATGATGATACAACAATTTAAATCAATCTCATATACCTGTTAAAATTAATTATAAAATGAAATAAAATAACCTTGATACAACAATAAACATGATAAAAGTATACCTGTATTTTGCGTGTTTTTTTTATACATACATGTTGATATGCATTCACTCCATATCTTTATCTTGCAAAAAAATAAAATGTACAATATACCTTTAATCTGGTACATCCTTCCATCTGCCGATACTTCACTGTCTGACTGATGATTTTTAGTCTGCTCATCAATAACCTGGTAAACATACAGTTTACCATCAGAATCTTGTGTTACAGCAAAATGTTTCCTAGTCAGGTTGGAAAGATTTTCCCGCCCACGTCGACCAAAATGGATCATCAGATCAACAAAAACCTGAAAAAAAATTTAAAGAATTGTTCAAGTATACAAAATGTATGTGTATACTTATTTCAAGCTAGTCAGATACAGATATATATCTTTTCATTTGACATATACATACAAATGTAATGAACTCGTGACCGTCAAGCACCTTTAGAACAATAGGTTTGTTTATGTATACCTTTGTGAGGAATTTCACGATACTATATATGTATAAGTACTAGTATCCTGATATCAGGATGTGATACTAAAAATGTGCAAATGTACATTGTACTTTCATACTGTTTTCATGGCACAAATTCATAATTGTTTAAAAAAGTCATTTTTGGTATCGCGATTCCGGACCAATAATACGATATGGGAATCATTATCACTTTGGATCGATATAATCAATACATCCATGAATCGTTACACCTCTAACTTAAGTCTGATAACCATATGATAACAAATAACCTGATTGATTGATCATAATTGATGACACTGTTAAAAACCCTCCTATACAAAAATGCGATCCACAAGCTACAGATGTATGTTATGTAGATAGTGTAATTTAACCTCGAATTCTGCAGATGGCCATTTTGACAACTTACAATGTATGTCCCTTCAATGCACACCATAAACAATATCATGGGTGACAGAAAATATCTCAGTTCAGTAATTCCTCTTCTGGAAATAAAAATTACATTAAATGAGCTGAAATTTCCAGACAGATGCTTAGCCAGATCTAGTGTTGAGTATAGAGTTACATACTACTACTGTTGTGTCAATTTATAATAGTAAAATATTGTATATTTACCTTATATTGCAATAGTTGAGCATCATCTAAATTCTGCACAAAAAAAGAATACATCTTTTCCATATCACTGTCTTCGATAGCAGGGTGGTGGTCAATGGCTGCCAGGCCAACGCGTTTGAGCTCCTTAGACATTCCTTTGAATGCTTTTACAGATTTTTTAAACACTTCTTGGTTTCTAATATCTATATTACGTATTTTTTCTAAGTGTCTTTGGATTCCTTGCCGATATGCGTTCATAGTTGTTTTTTTGTATCTCTCCCCATCTTTGTTTCTCATTTCCATGTAGAAGGAACTCAATGCATTGTCAAGTTCTTCGATGCTGTAGTTTTCAAACTCAATCGGCATCTGTTTTGCAGTGAGATACTGCCTGAATAGTTTGACTGCTGTGCCATTTTGTCGTTTTGTGTTTTTAGTTTCTATATTGTCAATAATGTTTCTAACTTCATCTTCGTCTAAAGACGCAAATCTTGCTGCCATGTTTACGTCTGCATCTATAAAACGGAAGTTGATTTTGATTGGTCGATGCATTCAGGCAGTGATTTTCGCGGAAAATTATGAAACTATTTTTAGTAATTCACATACTGTATCACGCTATACAAATAACCACGTGATGTTGTTTTGGCTAATCAGCATTTGCAAAAAATATCAGATTAATAATATAAATCTTTATGAAAATTTATTATTAATATTGAAAAATATGTAATATTTCATGAGATAAGAAAAATTGGTGAAACAAAACAAATGTAAAAAAAAACTATATATATCTTCAGTTAACTGTTCGGCTGATTCCTTAAATAGGAAATTTCAATACTAATTTCATATCAATTTGTTTATATATTTCCAACAGCAATGTCTCAGCAACGAAGCTAAAACTGTGTTATCAATGGACCCGGTGGACAGAACAGATGATCAGTTGAAAGTAGCACTGTTAGCACTAAACCAAGCAGTAGAGGCTTTCAGTGAATTTCCTATCACAATGCAGAGATCCCTAGTTAGGGTAGGCTGGTATGAACAGTAAGTGTTAATTATCATGATCATTTTCAATGTTGTATATTACATTTATATTAATATTTCTTAATATAGTCTTCGTTGATGATGTTTTATGATACCGATTTGTTCCTGTAATTGTCTGTATACTAATAGATAAATAGATGTAAATTTTCCACTTTTTGCCTGGTTGTTGTTTGAGACTCGAACAAGTAACAAGTACCATGGATTTTAATTGAGTTTGTCAAAGGTTCGGAAAATGACATTTAACAAAAGCCACCCAACAAAATATAATCTTATTTACAATGTAAGCTGGTTGTATGACGGGTGCTTTGCATAGAGCAGATCACGCTTACCCTTACTAATTCACAAGTCTAGTCATTTGCTAATTCTATACTCTACAAATACATGGTAAAACCAAACAATGGAACAACGCTTTTATTGTTGTACTACATCCTGAAGTTAAATAGATAGACAGAATACGCATCATAAGCAAAAAAAAACTTGTCATTTCAAAGCTTTAGACCAAATTTCAAATCATTCCCTCCCATAGAAACCAAGAATTCTGTGAGGGAAATTTGGTTTTTAATAAAAATGCAAAGTATCGGGAAACAGGAAGTGGGCGCCTGAGAAACTTGAAAATTGATTACACAATACAACTCATCATTTCCAAGCTTCAGACCAAATTTAAAAAAAAAGTCTCATAAGTAGACGCAAAGAAATCTTTGAGGGAAAATTTGGTTTGTAGCAAAAAATCAAAGTCTCGGCAAACAGGAAGAGGATGTCCGACAACTGGAAAATTGCATAAACAATACAACTAATCATTTCGAAGCTTAAGACAAAATTTCAAATCTTTCCTTCCAGTAGAGGGCAAGAAATCTTTGACGAAAAATTTGGTTTATAGTAAAAAATCAAAGTATCGCCAAACAGGAAGAGGATGTCCGACAAAATTGAAAATTACTTACACAATACAATTCATCATTTCCAAGCTTCAGACCAAATTTCAAATTATTCCCACATATACAAGCCAAGAGATCTTTGACGGAAAAAATGTTGACGGACAGATGGACGGACGGATGGACGGACGGACCAACAGACAGACAGATGGGCAGACAGACAGACAGAGTGAAAACTATCGGGCACCCGCATCTCGATGCGGGCCCTAATTACAAAAACAAAAACAATAGTTCTAGACCTAACATTTTAAACGTTAAATAAATTAAACATTACCAGTTCTAAAAGAACAAGAAGGCGTTGCATATCCATATGCAAGACAAGCAGATTCAATGAAATGAATATCAGCTGTAACAAAATATGAATGTAATCATCTGGTATTAGGCGAAATGTTTAGGAAACGTATTACTAATAAAAGATACACACACAATTATCTGTTATAAGGCAAAATCATTTTCTAAAAATTGTAAACTGTTTTTTTTTTTTTTTTTTTTTTTTTTTTTTTTTTTTTTTTTTTTATAGAAATGAGCAATTTAACACGAGCATGTAAAAAAATTCAATTGTAGCAGTTCAACCCCTTGTGGTATTTATAGTATAATTTCAACATTTATCGAGCCTAGCCTCTGTTGATACACATAGACTTAATACCAATATTTTTTGGTTAATCAAAAATAATCTTCATCGTGCAAAGCAGTGTCTTCAGCTGATGTTGACTTTCTAGTTATTCATAATCTATACATCTTTTGGTTGGTGTTCTTCCACATGTTTTCGTTTAATCTTCAATGAAGAGGTATGAACTATCGAAATGGTCATCAGCAGAAGTACATCAGTAACCCACAATACAATGAGTACATGTAAACAAGTCAGAAGTACATCAGTAACCCACAATACAATGAGTACATGTAAACAAGTCAGAAGTACATCAGTAACCCACAATACAATGAGTACACGTAAACAAGTCAGAATTACATCAGTAACCCACAATACAATGAGTACATGTAAACAAGTCAGAAGTACATCAGTAACCCACAATACAATGAGTACACGTAAACAAGTCAGAAGTACATCAGTAACCCACAATACAATGAGTACATGTAAACAAGTCAGAAGTACATCAGTAACCCACAATACAATGAGTACATGTAAACAAGTCAAAGAAAAAAGGAAGATAAAACAATAACTAAAAACTTGGCTTCATATTCAGATGCTTTTCGAACTTGACAAAAATGAACGCCTTAAAACCAGAATTTAAAATTTAAATGTCTCAGTGTTACCATTCCCTAGAAGTAACACGCCCTTTGCCTCAGTGTAGGTCTCTCGGCTGATACGAAATGCAAGAGCCTCATATTAATACGAAAATTTCACTAATAACTATTTATTTGTAAACAGAGATCTACACCTTTAATGATAAGAGAAAAAACACTTGCAATTAGAACGCCGTCAATGTATGGTCTTCATCATGAGCTAGTTAACCAGTATATAAGATACAGCAAGCAACTTTCGACGGAAATGTTAACATTTATTTAGACTTAATCTCGCATTGAGCCGTTTCAACATTTCCATTGGGCATGACTTGTTCCTGACTGCGATATGACTTGCACATAGTATTTCTCACATGGCGTTTGATACATAAATAGCGGCAGACCTTGGTGACGCACCTACTCGCACGTTTTTAAGGGGATACGATACACTAAAGATCCTGAACTGATTTTTTCGTGAAACTTTGAAATTACGTCAATTTGAATATGCTCTTTCCAAATCTGCAAAGAAAAATATACCTTCATGATTTCGTTTTTGAGATAATTGCGATTCAAAATTGCCCATTTTCCAAATTATTGCGTAAAAATTGTATTTTTACAACAATTTGTAAAATGTCATAACTTTTGAACGCATTAAGCTAATTGCTTCCGAATTTTTGCTACAGTTTCCTGAGATATTTCTAAAGAAGGCAAGTATACATTTTAAAACAAAATTTCAATATTTGTGGTTCGAAATTGACATTTATGTTCATATTTATAGAACAAACTTTCATTTCCCGTAAGTAAAATTTCACATAGAAAAAAATTCTGAACTGATTTTTTCTTCATAATTTCCAGAGATATCCGTGAAACATCACTCTTTTAAAATTCGCTTTGAAAAATGGGGGTCCATGCGATTATTTTAAAGCTACAGAGAGAAAACTGTCATTTTTTTATCATTACAAATGAACATTCCCGGTTTTGGTGCGAAATGACGTTACATTACATTTGCTCGGAAAAACGTCGTAAAGTTATGTTTTCTCGCATATATAAGTGTTGCGAAAAAGAAAAGAATTTAATTTGATTAAACAGAAAATAAAAGACATAAAACAGATCAGAGAATTTATCCTATGATTAACGATTACTTGCGTCTAAAGAGATGCACAAAGATCAGCCGAATACCTACTAGACCCTTCTAGTGACTTTGCGATTATCCAATTCTGCCGCTGTTCAAGTATATAGATCAATATACAGCGATCGATTCCCTGGTTTCACTTATCGCCCTTTAATGTTGGCTTAAGGGGCTGGGGTAGGAAGGTTTTGATCCCGATTTCCCGAGAAAGAAAATGTACGATTCCCTCAGTCATCCTGAAAAATGAAATTGATCGAATCCCGTTCCTGCCAAGTGTTTTTCCCGAATCCTCTGTTAAATAAATAACATTCCCTGTTGTTCCGAAAAAAACATACCGATCCTCATTTATCATGCATGTCAAGGATGTATACTATTTAGATATCTAAATATACGTCCTTGTGGATGTGTATCGTGATTATGCCTCTTCAATATCATACCCTCGCCTATTATTTATTGATAATACATTGTCATTGTCATGCATTTGGTAATAAAATATGCTTAAAATAAATAAAGCATTTTGTATTTAACCCATGAAAATATTGTGATATAAAAAGCCTTTTTTACGGGATTTTTAATTTAATTTTCTAGGCATCGTCTGAAAATTCAAACCGTAAAATGCCGTGAAATTGTCCCGAAAAAATGATTCTTTTGTAAACGATGCCGTAAGATTTTCGCTATCAGGTTTCAATTTTAGAAACATGCCAGTCTTGAGCTGCCACGTTCCCTATTTCGTTATGTATCATAGATTTATTAAACATGCTTTCACAGACATTAACCTGTCCGCAATTCGCAAAGTCCGGTGATTTATGACGTTGCGTCCTAATCTGTGACGTCACGAAAACAACATTCCAGATCCGGCGATGTTATTATCTGCCCTTGGTACTGTATCGTATCCCCTTAAGGAGGTAATGTCAATGTTATTTTCCCAGAGTTGTCCTCGTTAAATTGATGAGCAATCAATATGCACACCTTTCTTGTTCCTTTGTTATAATATTTATCAGGTTGTCAGTAAATAGAAAAAAGAAGGGAAACGGGGAATGTGTCAAAGAGACAACGACCTAAAGGGGAGTAATAACAACTCAAAGCCACCATAAGATCTTCAATGAACGGTGAGAAAACCCCACACCCAACGGTAGGTCGGAGTCGGCCCCTGAATAAAGAGTAATCAAGTTCAGCGAAATAAACCACATCCTAGACTCCTATAGACATTAAGTAAACTAGCTAGAAGAAAGACATTAAGAATCTAACACCAGGGGAAGGGCGAGACCGGAGAATCTCAGACACCCAAGGGTAAGATTTCCAGTCTCGGACGAAGCTTGCTGAGTCCGAGATGATTGAAATCTTACCCGAGGGTGTCTGAGATTCTCCTCTCTCGCCCTTCCACTGGTGTTTGATTTTATTTCTCACTGTATTCACCTTAAAATATACTTAAATCAACACAAAAATATCATCCCCTTTCGTCTGTTTACATAAGGAGTTATGTCCCTTTTAGCAACGTCATAAAATCAGGAATGTATACCCGAGCGCGCCATATTTTAAAAGACGATTTTTCTCGTTCTTATAATGGAAATTTCATTCTAAATCATATAATTATTTTATAATACGTAGATTAATTACACTCATGATCACTAATGAGGACAGATGTAGACTACAGACCCTAATGAGCAAAACACAATATTTGCCGGTTAACTGCACGTGATTTTTTTGTCTTACACTAGTGTAAGACAAGGAAATCTCACACCGCTAAAAATAGGAACTGCTCTGTCTCAAAAGTGAGAAAAGACACACATAGGTAAATAAACATATTTCCAATGCACGCGGTAGAGCCTTTGCCATCATTAGCTTTTTTGCCGTTTGCTTTAAAGTCTGCACGAAGTATATAACTAAAGATTGTTTCCTACAAACCCACAAGTCTTTTTCGTTTCGTTCTTTCCCTATTTTCTTGTTTCATACATTGTTTTAGTATCACATCTTTATAGTACACAGGGCATTTATATTTTGGTAGCTTTGAAGACAAACGTGTGATCATAAGACAGGGACACATGGCAGATAATTTTTATTTCATTATATCAGGCACAGGTAATTATTTCTCATTTAGATACTTAGTTAATATCAGTTTATGTCATTATAGAAAGGAACAAAACAACAATATGTCCGGTATGGTGAAACTGGAACAATTAACGACAGTAATTAATTTTATTATACACGTCATTTTGTCATTATATACCCAAATGTTTGTAAATGATGTCCGTTTACTGCTAAAAATAGAATTAAAGTGAAATAATAGCGCTTGGTGTGCTTGTTTCAATTTTTGTTTTCTCAAGTGTTTGATTCTATTGGTAGAAAAAAAAGATTCAACATTGTCGTATGTAACTTCAATACTGTCCCGAAAACCCTCATAAGTTTTACAGTCGGCATCACGTTCTTGTGGACGAGTATTGGATATCTGTTTACCAGACGACAACAGATCTTTCCCCTTTAAAAGCTTAAAATTGTTGTTTCCTCTGTCGGATTGACATGTTCAACACGGCGGATGTCCTAAAGAAGCAGGAGATGTTTACTCTACCGGAGCACCTAATCTCGCACTTCGTTTTTATTTGGGTCCTTTTTGTTCATCTGTGTGTGTGTGTGTATTTCATTTTTTTCTGTGTCGTACTTATGTGATGTCCATGTGTCTTTGTGTTCCGATGTGCCATTGTCTATTTATTTATTTCTATTTAATTATTTTTTAGAGTTGACAGTTCGGTTCTCACTTAGTTTACTTGAATATATTCTAAAGCAAAGCAACATACACGTATTGCAGCAATTCAAGGCTCTATTTTAGCTGCTTATTTGTCAATATTATTCCATTTATCTTGATTGTTCTATATAAGTTACAATGTTTAGGCGTTTGTTTGGGCGCACCTGCTGTTTGTTTTTGCACTGTAGACACATGATTAATTGTAAAAATGGCAATATGTATAACAATTGTTACTATATATATTTCGGTGCTTTGTTCCTTTTTACATCATTTAAAAATCACAGATCAACAGTCAATACTGAAATTAAATTATAACAAACACATCCATTCAATATCATACGAATTTCGGAAAGCACAAAAAAGTGACAGTCAAAACAACAAAACAAATCATTCTTCTGTTTTATAAAATTTATAGCATCAATGATCCAGAATCCCTTGTCAATATTTGTGTATAAGGCAGCAATCATTCAATTTCGGGGAAGTGAGTATGGATTCTTGTCCTATGCAGATTTTTATGTTTTTTTCTACCAATACGTATTCTAAAAATCCTGCTCAGATTATTTGTTTCTTCGTCTTTTGATAATATTTTTTTTCTCAAATCTCATAATCGAACTATTTTGTTTCAAAAAATGTATAGTATAAGCAAGAAAATATGATTGCTGCCTTAAAATGGCCAACCAAGGTGTTGCCCACTTGAACTTGATTACTCATTAACTTTATGTAAAAGGGATAACAAGAAACATGTAAATTGGCTGAGGGTTATTTGTCCTGTTTCCCTATAGTATAATACACATACGAATTAAACCCAATACAGATAGATTACTAACTTCATGACCCCAATCTTAAAAGGAGAGAAAATGACAATACGTAATTTTGAAACACGGGTCGAGGAATGCTCGCCGCTAAATTGGTGGCTAGCTCAAGGAGCCTGGTCTGATGGTAAAACTACGGAAGAAATCAAACTCCAATCTTCCCGAAGGGTTTTGTCAAGAATCGGCACATATTTCAGTAGACATCGGCAGTATCAATGAGAGGCCAGTATGTGTGTAAAATTTTAAGTTTACTAGATCTCAAAGTAAATTTAACGGATGCAAGCACTGTCTTTGTTTATTTCAAACAACAAGAAACTAATATATAACAAATGTCACCAAAACAACAAGAAAATAAATATAACAAATTGCACCCAAACAACAAGAACATAAATATAACAAATGTCACCAAAACAACAAGAACTGTTGTTGGTTCTATGTCTCTGTACAAGTCCTGTAAAACAAGATCGAATCTAAAAAAATTATTAGTTTTTCTAACATTTTATTCATATACAATACAGTATATACAAATAATAATGTATTATGATCAGATTTGACATGTGAACAAATAAACACTGTGGTCTTTTATGATCATGATTTAATCGACTATATGAACTGATCAGACGTCAGAAAAAATAAATCAAATATTCTTTTCATGCAAACATCTTATTTGCAAACAGTTTTGTGAAGGTAAACAAATAACAATTCAATCTTTCACATCATAAGGAATTGTAAAATACAATAGGTTCATACTTGCATTAGATTTCGAAGGACATCAATTTTGTATTGACTGTTAACAAACATATCTGAATTGTAAAATTTGCTCAGCACTTAATAATAACTGACCTGTATCATTAATAAGAAGTTATGTTTATTGAAAGATTTTGCAGTATTATATATTGTTATCAAGTTGTCCTGTACTTTTTCGTTATCTTTATTCCTCTTTAAATGCGAATTCTCAGTATACGGGATATGACTGATCCAATTTTGACAATTTAAAATTGATTATTTCATACGTCAGCAAATTCTGTTTTTTTTAGTCTTACAATTGTTTGTTTATCTATTTTGAATTTGATTTTTTTTCATAGCAAGTTTCTTCTTGTCCTCAGGTTCAGCAAATGTCATTCAAGTTCCATAGGCGACAATAGTAACATACTAATATATTGTCTATGTCACGTGGTCTATGTGTATGTAATGAGGAACATCTGTCGATTATCTCCTTGTACTAAGTTCGTTATATATGGTCAAACTGAGGATAATTTTTAATTTCAATATGTTATGCTAGTTAAAATTATCTCCACTTTTACCTTATATAACTAGCTTGGAACAGGGAGATAACCGGCCGATGTGGATCCCTTTTTTGTTTAAAATGTACCGTGTTACTGATTAGTTGTCTGTTTAAATAACTAATATCTTGATACTTTTTCTGGCTTTAAAAAAAAAACCTATTATTGTTCATGAAGAACAATTAATCGAGGTTAATTTTCAACTACATGAACTTATATGTTGCTATTGCTTTACCGTCCATATTTTTTTTTACCTCTAAGTGATTACCTAAAACTTCAAAGAAAATTGTTTGAATTTAACGTAAAGTTTCGACATTGTCTTATTGTAGATAATAAAGTAGCTGGTATTTAATGATTTTTAAATATAGTATTTAATAAAGCTCTAAATAAATAAAAAAAAAACAAGAAACAAAAAACAAACAAAAAACAAACAAACAAAAAAAAAAAAAAAAAAAAAAAAAAAAAAAAAAAAAAAGAAAAAAAAGAAAAAAGAAACAAAACACAACAATTTAAAAAAAGGAATTTGGTGATAATTACACTGTTTTTACCCTCAGTTATCATCACACTTTTTAATGAATGTGCACCAAGTAAACATCACCAGAAAACAAAATCAGTTTGCTGACATTCAGATCAAATCTAGCGAAATCGAATCAAGGTCATTGTTACTTTACATTTTGTTTCATAAAGCAATGGTAATATGCAAATGAGGAAACCTATGCTAATAGTTGGTCTTTGATTGCTATTCGTATTCATGATGGTTCTTGGCTACCATTTATGCTAAATGCCTTTATATTCTCATGTGAACTTCAAAGTAATACATAGAAACGTAAGAGGAAATGGGGTAATAACAATAACAAAATTACCGAACAGAGTGGTCAAGAGCCGAAGTCCACGAGACAAAAAGACAAATCAGATGGAAACAACCATCAAAATTGTCGACTGCAACTTGGTACAGGCATTTCAAAAGAAATTGTGAGTTAAACCGGTTTTAAAACTAGCCAAACCTCCTTTTCCATTGCGGTAGCAACTCAACACCAATGGCCATTGAAAGGTCGTAGACAGGAAATCAAGTATCAAGCAAAGAAAGAATCTTGAATCAGAGTTCGGACCAAAGCTTCAAATTTTTCTACAAAAGACTGCTATTTATTTAAAAAAACATTTCTAATGATCGTATGAGACGGAATATTTGAAGCCATCATTAATAAGGATGTCACGCAGATAACTATGTCTAATGAGAAAGTCTGTATAATTTGTGTTAGCTCTCGCGTAACGAATGAGCTGTGAAAGATACACTACGTAAGCAGGAGAAGCTTGAATATTACTGTCCATGTTAGGGAAATTGATATTTTGAAATTAAAAACGTCCCTTTTGTTGTAAATTTTAGTACTGAGCTGACTGTACTAAATAAATTCTTTTAAAATCATCATGAAAAATCTATTAATGTTATCTCTTTTAATATCGTTGTAGCAATAGTAACAGTTATGGATAGAGAACAAAATGTTAGAACTGCTGCTGTACTAACCAAAGGAAATAGCTTTGGGGTATGGAAACTTAACGCAATAAAATTTAGTAGTAGCAAGGAAAGGAATACAAAATATTGAATGAAAACATTTTAAAACATGGTTATAATTTATTTTCGATTAATCAAATTCAGAATAATTGGAATAGAAGATTCTTTGTACCCCCGTTTTTAAATAGCCTTTCGTAGGAGTATTATTGTCTATTTATCATACCACACCCTACATAAAAGTATTTTTTTCTAAATGTGCCTTTCGAAACCTTTACCACAACTTTTTAAAAAGGTATAAACATACCGAAATCTAGACTTTGTTACTTCGAAATGAAGAGCAACAATAAAAGCGTTGTTCCATTTGCTTAATCTTACCATATATTTATAGAGATTTTGTCACATGTACATTTACTCCATATCCCTTTATTTGTTTAATTTTAGCCAAAATACATTTGTAATTCCTGGCGTGTTACATACGTTTATTTCAATCGATTCAAGCAAGTTTTTCCTTCACAAACATCTCAATTTGCAATTTTATTTGTTTTTTTCTATGCTCATATGGATTTTCAGAAGGCTATGACAATTTTTTTCTTTCAATGAAAAATAATATTTCCTTTTCTTAATATAATATTAATGGCATAAAGTAGCGAACTTAATTTTCGTCAATGCTACTTTAGATAGAATGATATCCTAAAAGAAAGTTAATAGACATAAGTTTTTTTTGATGTTCAGTATTGTTTTGATAGGAACTTGCACTTATGCACGGCTCTAAGCGAACTGCTACTGTTACCTGCAAAAACAGTGTGGAGCTATTGGCTGTTGGTAGAGATGATTTCATCGATATATTTATGCCAATCGATAAGGACCAGGAACCAGAACACATACGGTTTCTGCGGTCCATTAGTATATTAAACGGTTGGCCAATAGAATGTCTTCCTTACCATGATCCAAAGATTTGTTGTTTTACATTTTTCAGGTAAGTGTCAAATATAGAAGTTTCTATACCTCTTTCAATCAAACAAATAAAATAGATTAACATATAGTTTTAAATGACAGTATGAAAATAAAAGCCCAAATGAATCGGCACAGACAAAGAAAGTAATCAGAATAGAGTATGTAAAGCACTGTCAGTGTTAACACAAAAAACCTTCCTCAAGAATTGTTTTGTTAGGAACCTGTAGAAGAATTGCCGATATTGAATTAAACTTGGTTTGTGCTAGTACGATTAAAACTGTATACATGTTTTGTACTTATGTACTTGAAACTGCTGCTGAAGAAGATGAACAACCATCTGATGGTCAACAATGTTTTGCAGTCAATATTTACTTGTGGTATCAACTACTATTATATTTTTTATGTATCATTTACCATATGTTCTTGACTTTCTTTCTTTTTCATAATTGTTTTTGTGAGTACTATAGCTTTTTTGTTTATATAAACAACATATTTTATCATTCTTTAATTTCTGGTCTTCCGAATGTTTAGATTTTATCTGCACTGACAAGAATAAGTTGTCGCAATGTCCATCATATACACTAAAATGTACTGCAATTTCAACATATTGTTTTTAAATAAACAATGAGAGGATATGTAGTAAATGCACATGACACAACATCTCTACAAATACATGGTAGACCCTAGCAATGTAACAATGCCTTTATTGTTGTTCTTCGTCTTGATTTCACCATGAGGCTTTCAATAATACCTCATAGTAAGTTCAAGATGGCTCCAACATCGGTTCGAGCGGAATTCATTTCTTATTGTCTTCTTTGGCTCAGTATGTTTAGCCCATGAATGCGGGATTGTCAACAAACATAACATTTCTTGGTCAAGTGTTTTTTTTTCAAACACTGTCATCTATTGTCCAAAGCTAGTGAACAATTAAACATATAGACAAACCAGAGCGCTCATCAAGTCGATTGTAAGAAAACTTTGCATTCTGAAAACGTTTGACTATAAATAGTGGTCAGAATAACATTTGGAAATTAGAAAATGGTTAATAAAATGCCAAAATGTGAAAGTATGATAGTATATAAATATGAGCAATTTTCTCAAGGACAAATTAATGTAGAAAAGATAACAGAAAACACTTACAATGATCGAAAATTACAATCAGATGCCACAATCCACCAGGACATCGCATAAGAAAAGCAATAAAATAACAGAAGATAAACATAGACAAGGATAGGAACTCGGGATAGTCGAACTTGGTACCGGAACTAACAAGAGCTAGCGGTACAAATGAAGCATTAAGCCGGTTTATGGGTACCCAAAAATGCACCATGACTAAAAATATAAAAAAAGCATTCAATCATTTTACAAACTCAACAGTGCAGGAGAGACAAACTCTAGTCATGAATAAGCAATATAAGGATATGGTGTAAATGCACACGAGACAAAGTTTCTACAAATACATGGTAGAAACAAGCAATGAAAAAACGCTTTTATTGTCGTTCTTCATCTGGATAACACCATCAGGCCTTCAATAATGAATTCTCTGATACCCAATGGTAAGTTCAAGACGGCGCATAGCACTTTAAACCACCAAAAATTAAATATCACTTTTAAATCGTAGATTGTTATATGTTTTCAGATATATGTATTCCTAATGTCCTTTCAGGAGAGGTCTTCTTTTGTGTAAAGATAGTAATACCAGTGATTGGGTATATATTATTAAAACTGGGAGTTGTAGAGTTCTAAAGACATTGCATTCAACTACTCCGTCTATACACATATCAGAAACTGATTTGAAAAAGTCACACGATATTATAAGTAAGTTGAACCTGATAATGTCATGTTAACTAAAATAGAAACTCACGTACTAAGAGGTAATTATCTGTCAAATTTAATACTCCTTAGTACCATGGCAAAAATGTATACAAAAAAACTTTTTTGTTTATAAACATATAGATCTGAAAAAAAAAATCCAAATGCAGTTTTTTTGTACAATTAACAATAAGAAAAGTCTTAAAGTTTTCAAAAAGAAAACTTACTGGAAAATGGGAGATAATTCCTCTTTACTTTGTACCTTTAGTATTATTACTATAGAGATTTAACTGAACCGATAAACAAATAATTCAAGCACAGAAATTGGACTTTGTTTGTGTTTGTTTTGAGCAAAAAACTTTTTCAGTGCATCATATGGTATTTAAACTTTCATTGGAATTACGTTTTTAGGACGCAAAATTTGTAGCAATTTGCCAAAGGTGGAATTCTGAAAAAGGTCTTAATTATCACCTTAGAGTAAGGCAGTAACCTTTCAATTTTGACGGGGAGAATTTGGTTGAGGATGGGTTGCTAGATGTGACTCTAGTGTTTTGACGTAGAGTTTTTTCTTTCTAAGAGGTGCGCAAGTTCATATTTTCCTAGAGTGTTAAAAGTAACCATATTGAAAAATTAAACAAATAATCAAGGACGGTAACACTGCAAATCGCTAACTGATTTGCACTTTGAGATTTGGTAAAAATAAAAACAGGACAGGTTTGAACGAAGTCGGTTGCATAAATTTAAGGGTCAATTGGATCATTAACAAATTCAACCAAATTCAATGAACTGAATTAATTTTAAATTGATTGTTTCATGTGCAACCCATTCCAGGTGTATAAATTCATTTCGAAAAGTAATTTCTCAAAGGTGGCTTCAAATACCGATATATTCAAATATCATTCTAATTTAACGTTCAAATGTGAATTTAATCAAAACAAGATAAAAACATGTGTAAAAGATAATAAATAAGAATTGATAAGAATTGTCCCTTCATTGTATCTAATTAATAAACAGCATTTGTAATAATTTCCAAACTTAAATAGTAAAGGTAGAAAGTAAATCCTTATTTAATCCTTGAAGGCTGAAATATAACCTCAAATGAAAAAGTAACCAATTATATTACATATCCCAATTGACCTTGTTTAAAGCTAAAGTCCATCTTTTTTTTATTCGGTTAGAGTTGTTCATTGTCGTATGTGTAAGTGTCTCAATGTTTCTTTTCTGTGTCGTAGTCATGTTATGTCTTTGGTTAATTATTTTTTCGTTGTTTTTGTTGCCATTGTCCTTGCATTATTCCTTTTTGACTGATATTTCTGTTTTCACTTGATTTTTAGCTGTTTACGTGTGTATGCTAAGAATTTAAGTATTTCATTCATGATTTCTTGCCAATCAGGAAATCTGAAATTTGAGAATACTTAATTGACGTATCTATAGTTTAGTTAATTTTTAAACTTTGATAAACATTTTATCCTTTGTTGTACGTTTATAGTATTTGAAACATTTTAAAGATTATTTTGGATTAGGATTTTACCATGTTTAATGACGAATCGCCTTATGATTCGTTCAAAATCTTTTTCAAGTGCAGTATTTGTAATTTATTATATCTAATTTTTAATTAATCGATGCCGATAGTAGGCACAAATTGTAACTGTATTAAACTGGGATTTAAAACAAAATATGCTTTAATTAAAATATTGCAAGTTTCCAAAGAAGTCGATTTTCGGTAAACGACTGGTATAAAAAATGTGCATATATCATAATATACTTATTTATAATTTATTTTGTAGAATTGCCTCCTTTGATTTCACCTCGGTCAGTGTCGTCCAGTCATACCTCAGTATCAGTACAGACATCATCATCAAACATGTCGTCAACACCTTCATTTTGTAGCAAGAAACGTCGGCGGTGCAATGTTGATAGCTTAGTCAACATTCTAAAGAACTCGGATGACAGTCGTAAGTGAATTGCTAACGATTTATATAAAATTTTGAATGCATCTTTGAAATCAACCTCTCATTTATTTGAATTAAATACTAGACCATTTCAAGGACTATATCCTATCTTCATGTTGTCAAGTTGTCTGACGAGTCTGCACCTCATTTAAAATAGCTGCCTGTGGAGAGATTACTTTAAAATATGGCCTTACGGGAAAAGACATTCAAATATCATAACTGGAAATGATTGGCAAATTCCTTGGTCATCATAAAAATAAATCCGTTGATTACATTCATCCGAGATGGCTGCAAGCGGAAAACCTATTCAAAGATTTTTCTCCTCTGCAACTACATTGCCAATTAGAATCACAGATGGTCATAATTTCCATTTGTTGTCGCCCTAAAAAAAGGTGCAACAAGTCAGCATCAGATCCAAGACAGCCAGCAATTAACATGATTTAACATTGGACCATATGGAAAAGCATCTACTCTTCTGAAGCCAAAAACAACATATGAAACAAATTTAGTCACAATAGTACTTTCAAAAATGTATCTGCATAGTCCGCACTTCATCCTAGGTGGCCGCTAGCTCGGAAATTCGTTTGTTATTAGAACAAAACCTTTCTAATATCTTCTCCACGGCTAATTGGAGCCATCCTCGGTCACAATAGTCCTGGGTGGTCCCCTATACAAAATGTGTCCGACATCAACGTGCATCAACCAAGCTCATCTCCAGTGGAGAACTTATTTTAATAACCCTGTGGAAAAATACCTTGGTCAATTGCGACCATACCTGACCACACTTATCCATAGTTGACCCCTTTTGAAAAACATGTGCTGTAAGTAAATATTAGATATAGGATAGGGAGCATAGTTTAACATTTTTCCATTTCGACGTGTATTCACATACTAGAAATGCGACAGTTTAACATTTAGATTACTTAGCCTGTCTTTGTCACCTATGGTCCAGTTTAGTAAAACAATAGGCTCCTGAGAGCCTCTAGTCTTTAATTGCTTTCAAATGTATAAGGTATTTCAATTGCTGGTACTCCTATTATATTTATATCCAATGCAACGAAGTTGAAACGAGTAAAATGCTTTCGATCAATCCGTCGGTCCGTTAGTTCGTCCTTTTGTTAGTCGATCAACTATGGATTTGTCAGCACAATCTTTCCGGTACAGCTTGATGGATCGCTCTCATAATTCGTACATCGACAAACGAATATCGAAGCAAAAGTGAGGAAAGAGGAAGATCAAAAATAAAAAATTATAAATCAAGACAGTTCATTTCCAACACAATTGAACCAGCATGATAGAGAACAAATAAACAAAAAAAAAAAACAAAAGAGGAACACCACGAAACTAAAGCATTGCCTCAACTTTACATAACACTATATATGAATATTTTTTTCACCCTTTACATAAAGACTGATGAATTAAATCCCGTACTGACTTTAGCTTATCATGTGGAAAAGTAGTATAGAGTGTAGAAAACTCTAATTGCGGTGGTTGAGTTCAGTTGAAGAAAGATATTCTTATAAGTGTTTTGAGATTTTGAAAGTTCTCATCTGATTCGTTTGATTGCTTTTTATTTTTTCTATTAATATATATTTTAACCGCCAAATTTGTGGAACGACGTCGGATATAAAGTACAGGAACAGAAGACAGGATAACTTAAAGCTTAAAAACTAGTAGTCTCTTGTGATTTCATGTTTATGTCCGTATATTTAGTTCTTTCAGTTTCAGTTTTTACAATTGACTCAGTCCTGTTGCCAACTGAATTTTGCTGTTGTTACGATTGTTTTTTTTATTTATCACATTGGCTATAGGGGAAGGTTTTGGCCCAATAAAACTAGTTTAACCCCGCCGCAGCAGGTTTGCGCCTGTCCTAAGTCAGAAAATTTGTTATGCCTTTGTGTGTCTTGTCTGTTTTCTAGTTAGTTCACTTTATGTCTATGGGAGTCTAGGAAGTTGATTTCGCTGAACTTGATGACTCTTTATTTAGTGGCCAACTCCGACCTGCCTTTGGGTGTGGGATTTCCTCACCGTTCATTGAAGATCTTATGGTTGTATTGAGTTCTTATTACTCCCCTTTGGGTCGTTGTCTCTTTGACACATTCCCCGTTTCCCTTCTTTTTTCTATTAAAAATCAAAAGTAAAAAACATTGCAACAAAACAACAAAAACAAAAAAGCAAAAAACTATGAGGATATAAGACATTAGATGCTCCGGCAAAGTAAGCTTGTCCCTATATGCGGCACCAACAAAATGTTACAACGTCAACCTGGGGTAATGTCAAATCTATGAAGACGCGAAATCTTGCTAAAACTGACAATTTTCATTTGATATATCAACACGTCATATCTTTCGATAGTAATAGAAGCTAAAATACCACTGACCTAGCAGTTTTTTGTGTTAACTTCATGCTCGACATTCACGAGCTAACTGTGAAGTGTACACTCCAACGTTTGACAGCTAGGTATATTGTTGCTAAATGTGAAATTGCAATTCTCATATAAATGCTGACATTTCGAATATTCGTCTTCGTCAATGTACAATATAAACGTGTTTGGCATTGGTGTAGTTCTTAATGAAAAAAAAATATCAGCGTTCTTAATGTCCAGTGCAGAAACATTGATGTATCAGAAATCACTGTTCTAGCTTTCATTTGTGTCCTAGTTGAATATAAAGTAGAAAAATCGAAGTCAGTGGTTGAGACTGTAGAGGATAACTGCACAAGGAGAGATTTGAAAATATTTGATGAAACAATTTTAGAGGAAGTAATACACATATGCTCACTTTGCAAATAATCATCCGAAATACTTTGAAACTGGAACGTTTACTAAGGACTTATGGTAAATGATAAAAAAATAAATGACAAAAATGATAAAAAAAAATCCAGAAAAACTGGGGCATAACTTACATTCTTTACGTAATGGGGATATTGACAGGATATTCTTCATGATTCCGTTAAATTGGCTTTGGGATCCAATGACCTGAAGATTATACCAGCCTCTCACTGATACTGCCAATGTCTACCGAAGTCCATGATGATTCTTTACCAAACCTTCGGGAAGTTTTGAATTTGATTATTAGTCCGTAGTGCGACAGTGTTTTACCAGCAGACTAAGATCTTTCAGCTAGCCGGATGTTCAGCGGCGAGCATTCCTCGTTCCATCTTTCTAAATTACGTTTCGTCTATTTTTTTTCTTTTCAAGATTGTTGTCTTAGAGTTAGTGGTCTACCTGCATTGGGTTTATTTGTATGTTTATTATACCATAGGGAAACGGGATAGAGAAAGGGGAGGTTTGGGCACCCATAAACCGGTTTAACCCTAACGCTGGTGGTTGCTAGTGCCGGTACCAAGTCCGGTTATCCCGAGTTCCTATCGTTATCTATGTTTGTCTTTGGTCATTTTATTGTTTTTCTTGTGCAATTCCCTGGTTGACTGTGACATGTGATTGTAATGTTCGGCCATTGTAAGTATTTCCTGTTATCTTTCCTTCATTAATTATGGGACTTTTTTTATTTTCATATATTGTTCATAAGCCAGGAATTTTTAAAATACCCTTAATAAGCAACTAAACTAGTGAAAGGGTTATCATAGCATGAAAAATACCCAAATTGATAATTACGATAATGTATAACAACAAAAATGTAAACAACGAGTTAAGGAACTTTGAATACCATCTTTATCAACATAATATCAACATAATGTTCATTTCCAGAACAAACCGTAAATTATATTTTCAAATCGTATATATGCATAAACTGTTATTTTATATTGCAGCACACGTAAATTTGGAGGACCATAAGAAAGAAATTGAAAAGCTGTTTAATAAACTTCATAATAATATTGACAAGCGTGGAAAGGTAAAATCACTAAAATTGATTTGTAGTTTAAGTCAGGATCGTTTATATTCATGAACAGAAACAAACAAAAGAGTGGACACGTTAAGAAATATGTAAAGAAATACTACAATAAACTTACAAATAGAATTTGACATAGAAATGACAGCGAAAATCACTATATAGGGGATAACTCTAAAAATCTGAAATGAATTTTGTTCATACTTTGGATGAGTTTAGAGATCATTATAATGTGTACATACATTGTATATAAAATTAAAAAAAATGAGGCCACCGATGAAATAAGAGAAATAATTTAAAAAACGTTAATTTCTGCAGTGATATCCTATAAATAATATTCTATCAATTTATCTTCCTTGCGTAATTTCTATGTTTCTTTCGATGCACCACCAATGAACAGTTTTCAGCTCACCTGGCCTAAAAGGCCATGTGAGCTATTGCCATCACTTGGCGTCCGTCGGCGTCCGTCGTCCGTCCGTCCGTCGTAAACTTTTTCAAAAATCTTCTCCTCTGAAACCGCTAGGCCAATTTTAACCAAACTTAGCCTGAATCATCACCAGGGTATCTAGATTCAAAATTGTGTTCGATTAGTCCAAGGTCCAAACAACATGGCTGCTGTTACTAAAAATAGCACATAGGGGGTAAATTGCTGTTTTTGGCAAATAACTCAAAAACAATTACAGATATCAAAAATCTGACAGGGGTAAAAGTGATCAGCATGACAAGATCTACCTGCTCTGCAATGTTGAAGAAAATCCGAAAACCCGTCTTAGAGTTATTGCCCTTTTCCGTGAAAATTTTGAAATTTTGATATTCTTTATTTTATATCGCAAAAACTATAACAGATAGAGGTCAACTTTAAATTGCAAATATGTTCAGCATATCAAGATCTACCCACTTTGAAATTTTGAAGAAAATCTGACTACCAATATAGGAGTTGCACTTTAATGGTCAAATTTAAGAAATTTGATACTTTTTGTCATCAATTTAAAAAATCTTCTCCTCAGACGCCACTGGGCCAATTTAAATCAAACTTGACCTGTATCATCACCAGGGTGAACAGTTTCAAAATTGTGTTCGATTAGTCCAAAAACCAAGCATCATGGCTACTGTTACTAAAAATAGAACAAAGGGGTAAACTGCTTTTTTTGCAAATAACTCAAAAACCGTTACAGATATCAAAAATCTGATTGGGAGTGAAAATAATCAGCATGTAAAGATCTACCTGCCCTGCAATTTTAAAGAAAATCCGAAAATTTTTGTAGAAGTTGTTGCCCTTTTTCATGGAATTTTCAAATTTTCATATTTTGTCGTCTTTTATATCCATAACTAGACAAGGGTTAAGTGTAAATTCATTAAAATGTTTTCCATGCTATGGCAACTTGTAAACTGTTGTATAAAATTGTTCGTTGACCGCCATTTTCAAAATGGCCGCCAAAAATAGGCGGGAAAATTCAACATTGTCCGATTTCAATAAAATTTGGTTTCCAAATAGATATTGATGTTGCCACTTTAAAACCGGTGTTGAAAATTGTTCATTGACCGCCATTTTCAAAATGGCTTCCAAAAAAGGCGGGAAAATTCAACATTGTCCGATTTCAATGAAATTTGGTGTCCAAGTATATATTGATGTTACGACTTCAAAACAGATACTGAAAATTGGTCGTTGACCGCCATTTTCAAAATGGCCACCAAAAAAGGCGGGAAATTCAACATTGTCCAATTTCAATGGAATTTGTTTTCCAAATAGGCTTTGATGTCGCAAATTCAATTAAAACAATTGTAAAAATTGTTCCTTGACCGCCATTTTCAAAATGGCTACCACAAAAGGCGGGAAAATTCAACATTGTCCATTTCAATGGAATTCGGTTTCCAAGTAGGTTTTGATGTCGCAAATTCAAACCAATGTTAAAAATTGTTCCTTGACCGCCATTTTCAAAATGGCTTCCATAAAAGGCCGGAAAATTCAACATTGTCCAATTTCAATGAATTTGGTTTCCAAATGGGTATTGATGTTCAAATTCAAACCAATGTTAAAAATTGGTCGTTCACCGCCATTTCAAAATGGCCACCAATAAAGGCGGGAAAATTCAACATTGTCTGATTTCAATGAAATTTGGTTTCCAAGTGGATATTGATGTTGTGAATTCAAAACTGATGTTAAGAATTGTTCCCTAACCACCATTTTAGAATGGCTGCCAAAAAAGGCGGGAAAATTCAACATTGTCTGATTTCAATGAAATTTGGTGTCCAAGTGGATATTGATGTTGGGACTTCAAAAGTTGGTTGAAAATTGTTTGTTGACTGCCATTTTCAAAATGGCTACCAAAAAGGCGGGAAAATTCAACATTTTCCTATTTCAATGAAATTTGGTTTCCAAATAAATATTGATGTGGTAACTTAAAAAATATGGTTTTAAAAATTGTTGTTGACCACCATTTACAAAATTATGTCTCAACTTCAAAACTTGTGTTTAAAGTGGACAATAGCAAACTTGTACATTTTTGTCAAAAAAGTGCAACAAAGAAATATAGTAAAACAAGATCAGACTTTAAATACAGTTCAAGATATTGGTGGGTTTGGGCTAAAAAAGTTTGAGAGACTTAAGGTGTCTGCAGGGTATTAGTTTCCTATTATATAATTTTGTTAAATTTTCTGTGTATAAACATAATTGTACTATTGTTAAAATATAACATAAAATTTGGGGGTCACCGTGCATTTAAGCGCAAAAACTGAAATTGAAAATTTCAGGATTTTACAAAGAAATAATAGGAAAAATGTTTATATGAGAGGATAGCGTGAAAACTCTATTATAGATTTCGTTCATACTTTGCATGTGTTTTGAAATCATAATATAGTTTACATATACAAAATAAAAATTAGGGGTCACCGTTGAAATAAGAGAGAGAAATTGCGAAATGTTAATTTCTCTAGTGATATCTATGTTAAATTCTTTTATCAAATTATCTCCCTTGCATAATTTCTGTGTTCTGTAAATCCCGCAACAGATTTAAAGCTCTTGTGTTTTAATTCATGTTCTTGAAATGATAATGTTGTAAAAGAGATAAGGAATAAGGATTTTAAATACTTTGGAACTTTCTTTATATTTTAAATAACTATTTTGTTAAATTTCTTAATGAATGAAACCTAAATGAACATGTATTAGACAAAAATGGCGGAATAATACCACTGAGACACCTTAAGTTCAACTGTATCACTTAAAATGTAAGCTTCATTGTGGCAACATAAAAGCCAGGTGAGCTACAGGCTCCTGGGAGCCTCTAGTTCATATCAAGTGCATCTTTCTAAATGAAAATGTTGTAAAAGGGATACGGTACATAGTATTGTTTATTGTGGTCGACAATTTTGCCGTTGGTTTCCACCTGATTTGTCTTTTGTCTCATGGACTCCGGCTCATGACCACTCTGTTCGGTAATTTTGTTATTACACCCATTTGGTATTTCTTTAAATTTTATTATTATTTTGTTAAATTTCTAAATGAACAAAAAATAGACAAAATGTCAGAATAATACCACGCGACACCTTAAAGTAGTGCAAAAGTGCAAAAGTGTAAAAAAAGGAATCCCATAGGACAGTAAATAGGAAAAATGAAGGGAAAGTCTTGATATTAAGGCAAACAATGCCAAAACACATACCTACCAAACAACACTAGTTGTCAACCCAAACTAAACATATGTGTTATGGTCTCATGTTCATTTACTCCATATCCTTTCGTAAAATATTTTATACAGGAGTTTGTCTGTTATTGCAGTGTGGAGTTTGTAAAACAATTCCCCGTGGTAGAGATGTATGCTCTTTATTTTTCTTAGATATGGTGTACTTGTACATGAGATAATATCTCATGTGTACACTTTGTTCAATTACAATTATCTAAATTTATGTAAATTCTAAAACCTAAGGATAAACTCCCTCCATCGTAGTTTTGTCCTGAGCTATATTTGATATTACTGATCATTCGGATTTCGTTTGGTTTCATGCATTTTAAACACTTTTTGAAATTATGGATTTCCTTTGTTTGGGTTCTAGTGCTGCTAATGAGGAATTAATTTCCGAAATGGCCATACAGCTCATTAAAATTATTGCAGCTGGAGTTAACATATGTGTTATGGTCTCATGTTCATTCACTCCATATCCTTTCGTAAAATATAAACTACGAGCAACACTATTCTACCCGGTAAAGATTATAACAAAACACATACCATACAATACCATATTTAATCGAAATAAAATATATACATAAAACGTACAAATTCTATCAACTACATTTAAAGCTATTTTATAAGGACAACAAATGTAACAACGGCATCACAAGTCAACTCGAATGAACATAAGTACAAAACAAATCGAACAACAACCGTCTACCAAATAAAATCATAACGAATTATCGCTATATAGGATAAACCTCTAAATATAGGTGACAAGACTTTCCTGTTCATTATCTTGACCCTTTATGTTATATTGTAGAGATATTCCAAGGCTTTTGATAAATTTGAGAAGAATAACAGAAAAGAAAACATTGTAAAGGAGAAATTGTTTGTCCAAATCCAAAATCTCGGGCCCAGGGATGTTTTTGTAAGTGCTCATTCACCATAAGATGGAATATTTCATATAGGTCATAATCTTGTGTTCATTATAATACTGAAAGTTGGAAAGTAAACGTCACAATGTATTTTAAATTACAATTTGTATAAAGGCTAACATATCGAGGTAAGCTAGAATAGAAATATTTTATACAGCAAAGCAATCTGACTTCTTGTACTCCTTTACCGAAACATAAGTATCAATGATTACAAACTTCGTCTCGTTATGGCACTTTGTCAAAGAAAAAAATTTTTTTATGGATTCTCATCTTCCACCGAAATTCATGCTTATGCTAGAATGCATGCAATATTTACTAATTTTACCGCTTGCACTGTCTGAGATCTGAAATTATCTGTCGACTTGAATGTAAATCGTTCAAATATAAAATATAGGTCAAAAGGAACTAATGTTGCATTGTTGCTGACCTACCTTCAAAGATGCATGTGTATACAAGGTAACATAGTCCTACCATATAAAGTTACTGAGATCAAAACTCGTCTGTAAACTTAAACGTAAGTTTATCAAGCATAACATATAGGTCAAGGTGACATAATTTAGTTTCGATGCCGACTTGCCATCAAAAATGCATGCATATGCGAGGTAAGATGATCCTACAGGCTACAACGACTCTGATTTGAACTTGGTTGTTAATTTGAATAGAAGCCAGTTAAGCGGAAAATACAAGTCAAAGAGATCTAATGTTCTTGGAGCCTGTCAGTCATCCCAGATTGCAACCGCATGCAGAATTTGCCGACCCTCCATGCATAGTTGCCGAGATATACACCCAATGAACGTAGACATAGACGTAGTCTCCCCCAATTTCCCTGACGCGAACTAAAAAGGATTAAAATAGAAATGATAATAGGAAACAAATTAATGAAAATTGTCAAAATGGTCCCAACAATCAATGAATTTGAGTAAGCTGTGAATTACTATATCCAAAACTTGTATGTGCCATAGAAACAGTTAATAGATTTCCTGGGTTTTACTCTTTACAATGGTGACAGATTTCAATTGCCTGGAGTGCTTTACACTAAATTCTTCATTTCAAAAGTGAAACATATCAGTATTTCACCGATCTAGTTCCCATCCATCAAGTGTCCTCGTGGGATTTATAAAAGGGGAAACTAACAACCACATTAGTCAGTAATATCGAAAACAAATTGTACTCATTTGAGAAAAAACAAATTGCAAGAGGTTATTCCTACAAAGAAATTAAGGACGCCATTACAGACGCAGTCCAGAACACAAGATGGTCTGGAAAAAAGGTCACTCTAGAACACATCGATTCCTTTTACATGGTTATACGATAGTACCCCCTGACAACGAACAGTTTTAATATATCTAAGTCTTATTATTGAAACAAGTACCATTTGATATCACTGGAAATACTACAAGTATCATATTAGTAACTTATGCTGCTGAGTGCGTTGGCATGAACAAAAATAGTTTCAAAACATTTAAATTCCCTTTTTTCACAGGGTTTAGAACAAGTAGCATTTGGAATCATTGGAAATACTACGAGTACTATACTAGTATCTGATGGTGCTGAGTGTATTCTCATAAACAAAAAATACTTCCAGCAACATTTAAATGAAGAAGAAGCAAAGCGACTGCGCAGAACTGTATGTATTATTATAAATTTGGATTGATCCTTACAAGAATGACATAAAATTTGTCTTCAGTAATTCTATCCAAAATAGATAATTTTAAAAGCACAAGTATATGAGCTTGATCTTTAAGTTTTTTTCCATGATCTGTTCCAAGTGGGAACCATCACACAAGCAGCTCTAGTATCACGATGAAAGAGTTGTTCAGTAGATGCTTTTTTAACCCTTAAACAAAGCCAATTAAAATCCTCGGTACATTTTACTTCTCTAACCTTTAAATAGTTTCATTGTTAAGTTTGGACAACATCTCTGTTAATCTCTTTAGTACACAAAAATATTACCAGGACAAACCTGTACAATAAACGTTATCAACGAATTCAAAACTTAAATATGACAGTGTGAAAGATACACACCGTGTCGAAGCACCCGTTCTCGCGACTGAAGTACTTTATGTAAACATGTCCAGAGTTTCATCTGTTGGATGGATTTTAAGAATTATATATCGGATTCTACGCTTCCATGTGCTCTTAATTTGGATTAAGGTGCGAGCAGATAGAAGGGGTCATACCTTCATAATTTAGCCTCTTAAGACACGTCGTGTTTTCTTGATCATTTACTCATTTAATAATAATAGACCTTACCTAATATGTTGAATTTATTACGAAATGTTAAATTTTAATTTCAGCTTCAACCTTTGCCGTCAGAGGACAGTCTACAACAAAAATTACAAGACAAAACAGATTGGGAGGCATATAAAGCATTAACTGTGATAGACCAAATACTGTATAAAAGACAGATTCACAACTCAGATCCATTATATTACTAAATACTCAAAGAAATAATCAATCAGAACATTGGTGCTGTATCATATTTAATGGGAGATAACACAAATACGCTTCCAGTTTGATTTTTATAGACGCAAACTCAAACTCTGAAATTAAATTCAATGTTCAGATGATTTCATTGGAATTTTACATTGGAGATCTTAAGCCGAAATGCAGTTACAATGGTTAAATGAATAATTTTTGAGTAAGATTGTATGCTGCGTTGTATCCGTTAATTTGTTGATAGAAAATGCAATAAAAAATCCGAAAAATTGTCCTGTGTTTTCATTTTATATATGTTTAAAAAAATCAAAAAGACATGTAATAAACATAACCATTTCAATATTTGTTAGGTTGGTCTTATTAAGTTGTTTAGATAATTTCTCTATCAGCTCGATAACTTGCTATATACAGATTCGAAATCATTTTTCCACCGAGGTATTTGACCATAACCATTTGAGGGACATATACAACTGCATTTTAAAGTTAAATGATGTAAATACAAGTACATGTAAGACGCTTTTCCGATGACTTACATCTCATCTGTGCAACTTCAGTCAAATTTTAAAAAAGGGAAAGAAATCACCGGAAAAATCATGACGTACTTAAATAAGCAATTTGGTATTTTGTTTTACCCCTCTTTCTCTGTCCACAGACATATATTCCATAAAGGATAACTGGAGAATATATATGGCAATTAGCAACTTCATCTTTGTACGTACGACATTTGGTCACAAACAGAAAGTGAAAAATAGAATAGATTTTGTTACCTTTGTTTCATATATAATCAATAAAATAAGGTGATATATTACATATATAAATAATAGAATAAGGTGATATATAAAAGAGATATTGCAATTTGGTATTTATTTATTCCCCTTTAGACTGCAATATAAAATGAAATTCAGCAAGCAATAATCTAAGTATAATGCGACTCGGAAACAGCTTATTACTAAAGGCATTTGTCACCCTCGTTTTTACGGAAATTTTGTTAAAAAATGTCAAAAAATGATAAAGAATCCAGAAAAACTGGGACGTAACTTACATTCTTTACGTAATAGGGGATATTGTCCGGATATTCTTCATGATTCCGTTAAATTGGCTTTGGGATCCAATGACCTAAAAATTTTACAATTATACTGGCCTCTCACTGATACTGCCGATGTCTACTGAAATTCATGATGATTCTTTACCAAGCCCTTCTTTGATTATTAATCCGTAGTGCGACAGTGTTTTACCAGCAGACCAGGCTCCTTGAGCAAGCCGGCAGTTCAGCGGCGAGCACTCCTCGATCCATCTTTCTAAATTAAGTTTCGTCTATTCTTTCCTTTTCAAGATTGTGGTCTTAGAGTTAGTGGTCTACCTGTATTGGGTTTTATTTGTATGTTTATTATACCATAGGGAAACGGAATACGGAAAGGGGGGGGGGTTGGGTACCCATAAACCGGTTTAACCCTACCGCTGGCTGTTGCCAGTACCGGTGCCAAGTCCGGCTATCCGGAGTTCCTATCGCTATCTATGTTTGTCTTTTGTCATTTTATTGTTTTTCTTGTGCAGTTCCCTGATTGATTGTGACATGTGATTGTAATGTTCGGCCATTGTAAGTGTTTCCTGTTATCTTCCCTTCATTAATCATATGAATTATTCAAACATTATGTGCTTTTTAAAAATACAAAAATCGCTTAAACTTTTGATGGACATCTCCAAAATATATACATGATTGAATAAAGAGTCTAAACACGTTAAAGTAAATAAATTTATTTAGAGTCAAATAAAACTTAAACACATAGACAATGTCGAAGCAAAATACATGTAAATAAAGATGAAAAATACACATTAGAATATGCATGAGACTAAAAAGGTTAAAAGAGTAGTTGTTATTTTTTCCCTAGTTGATGTAACATACAAATTCTAAAAAATCAGTAGTATATTAATTTTGGTCCTAACCACAGTTTTGTTGTGAAATAACCTTTATTTGTTAGTCTTAATTTTAGTGGTTATAGAGACAAGCTTGGTTGGTTTCTGAATTCTTCGTTTGATGACTTTCTATAAAAATTAGTCGAGATGGGTTTTTAATTCGTTGATTCGGTCAATCACGAAAATCACGAAAATTGAAATACCACGAATAATGCTACTTGCACAGTATTATAAAAGTTGTCAACTATATAACGCTGACATCAGCAACAATTTTATCTTGCCAGTCTCATGAAATACTTAGAGCTGCAGGATATTGTAGAATAAATAACTGAATACCGAAGTAACTATTAGTTTTTGTAGATGGTTATTCATTTCGACAACTTATGTCTCTTGAGTGCAAATCAAATAAACCGTAAACAAAAATATGTATAAAAGCTGATAAAGAACAAAATACCGAAGCCAGAATGAGGAAAGGGGAAATTCTAAAATCCTAAATCCATAATCACGGCAATTCACATCCAACACGAATTGAGACAGTATGAAAAAGACAAAACAAGAAAAATTAACAAGAACGCCACATAACTAAAGCGCTAGCAGTATGAACCCCAACAGAAACTAAGGTATCATCAGGTGCTCCGGAATGGTAAACATATTCTGCTCCAAGCCATACTGCCAGTGAGAAGTCCGGTTTTTTTGTCACAGTCGGTGTTAGTCAGTCCGGTAAAACTGGATTTACCCAAAGATATCTATTCTCATATGTGAAATAGAAACATTGTAACAGTCTGTCAAATCGTGGTGACGATCGTAAGACTTCTGTAGTGTTAATTGCAACAGTGACAAAACATACCCTTGATGTGTAAGTTTTTGAGACAGTAAAATCGCTGTACAAACTACAGTTACGGCAACAACCAAAGGGTTGTAAAATGTATACGCCATATGCCGGAGATGTGGGAATATTACTTCTTAAAAACGGGAAGTTCACTATTGGAAAGTCGAAATCGACACGCTTGTCGTAAAATTTAGTCTTCAGACGTCCAGAGTTGTCAATGTAGAGGTATAGGTCCAGGTATGATGCTGATGATGGAGTATCAGTTGTCTTTAATTTCAAGTTCATGTGGATATATAAGGTAAAAGTTATCCTTAAATTTGGAATTGTTTAATGAAAGAACATCATCTATATAACGGAAGCTGAAATTAAAGGACTTGGCTAGCTCATAGTCTTTTTTCTTAACTTGCCCTTGTATGAACTTGGCTTAATACGAATAAAGAAACAAATCGGCTAAAAATTGCGCATAATTAGTCCCCATAGGTATCCTAACTTGTCCTTCAATTCTACAAATATGTTATCAATCAATAATTCAAGCATTGTGTGTGATGACATCTCTTTCTGTATACTCTTTGTATATAACAACGGTCTAAGTAGAAATTAAAATCAGCTAAGGACAGAGCTTTGTGTGTTTTTGTTTTAATTGTTTTTTTTTTTTTGTTTTTGTTTTTTTTACATGTATGAAATATACATTTCCCAGTTCAAAACAAGGATTCTGAATGGCAGCTTATATTAATATTTTCCCAACACGCAACACAATTCCTGCGGTAGGAAATGAGGTTTTATTTTCTTCTTTTTCACATTACTAGTAAGATACGTAACTTTAAAATAAGTAAAGAGCTACAGACACGTACTATCTTTTTCATCATGTGAATTTGTATACGTACATAAGATTCAAATATTAGATACATCAATGCAAATTTCAAACAAATACTGCTGAAATGGAGAAACATGACAGACAAAACAAATAAACAGAAATGAACAATAACTTCGTCAGGATAAAATACAGATTGTTTAACTTTATGTACAAAAATTAGGCAAATTTTGTTATGCTGTACACTTGTTTCAAGGAGTAACCTCACATCAGCAGCATTTGAATCGATATTGTGGAATATTGCCTACCAGAAGTACCCATTACAAAAACAAATTTATTTGATAACGTTCAGACAGTTTTGGCTTTTTTCATTTTTTGTATTTTTTCTGATTTTTCTAGTAATAGTCAATCAACATGAAATAAATATCATCTGTATACTTTTTGTTCTCTCCATATTTTTATTTCTTGTAATGACTGGACGACGTTTAATTTCGTAAAATATTTCCAATCTGATATAAGGTATATTCGAGATTTTTCTGAAATACGTGAATTGCCAATGAAATGGTTAGCCAAGTGCAACCCCAACAAATGGAAACCATGAAAATAAGCAAAAAAGTTAACAACAATTTTACGCACCCCTAGTCATGGATAACAATATTGCCAATACTGTGAATGAACACAAATACCTCGGTGTTACTATTTCTGATGATGGTACTTGGAGTAAACATATTGACATGATTGTTAAAAAACTTTCAGCAGAGGTAGTTAAGATCTATATTAGACAGAAAAACACTAGGAAAAAATTACAACTTATACCTCTTCTAGAATATGGCGTTGTCATCTGGAATAATAGAAGTGGATTTTTAATCAGCAAATTGGAAAAAATGTTCAAATAGAGGCTGCCAGAATCGTCACTAGGGGACCAGACATATATCGTTAGATAACTTGTACACTGAATAGGGATGGAATAAATTAAAAGGTAGCAGGGAGAAATACAGAGTTATTCACTTCTATATGATTAAAAAAAATAACTTGGCAGAGTACTTGTTGGCAGAGTACAGAGTACAGGCTTGGGCGATTTTGCAAATCAATAATTTAATCCTGGTGCAAGTGAAAGTAAATATTCTAAACCTATTTGTCATGAAAGTAAATAATTTGATTATGATTTGAAGAATATTTTTTTGTTGCAAATGTAAATAAAAAATATGACGTGACTCTTGAGAAAATAAATAATTTGCTCGAGGTTTTCGTGAAAATAACTTATTTTTTTCTAGGCAAAATCGCCCAAGCCCCCCTCCCGAAAATCAATTGGTCGTCCCTTTATTACTAACCACAAACTGATCGACCGTGGAATCTACTTTCGGACGATTTGATAAAAAAAATCCGTCCTTTACCTACATCTGGATATAAAATGTAAAAAGTCCTCCCTACTATCATACTGGAAAACGACTCGATCAAATATTACATTGCAGGCTACGTATGAGACTTGAACCTTGAGTTTAATAGGAAAAATATTTTTGACTCACCTAATTACGTTTGTGAATCCACTGAAAATATCAACCCTTTTTTTTTTGTTCACATTTCATTGAAGAAAGACGGCGCTATTTAGACTCCCTTGACCGGTTTATATAACTTACTTCAGATATATTACTTTTTGGATCGTCTGAACTTTCTGTTGGTTTTAATACTGAAATATTCTTTGCAGTCCAGAAATATATCATATTTATCAAAATAATCACATCTTAATTGCACTATAATCTCACACCTTTTTCTCCTTTTCTATTTTGGTTATTACACATGAAAAAAGACACTTTGATTTGCACTGCACTAAATTTTTAGATTTTTAAAATTACCAAAAGAAATATTTTTGTATTTTGATCTTTTTAGCTTAGAAAGTTACTTCATTAACTGTTTGAGCTCATTGTATTTTTGTAAATTCATCTGTCAGAACTCATAGAAACAATTTGTATAAGTATTTAATTTGTTTTCGGACCCCTTTTATTAATTGTAGACTAATGTTTGAAATAATGAAAATATAAAAATAATGAAAATATGACCAAAAGAAGCAAATGAATGCCCATCCTTCAGATTCCAATTAACTGAAATGTTCAAGGTCAAAACAACGGCAGTAGAATACCGAAGGAACAAGGGAAGCGATGACTACAAAAAATCGAAGTCCAAATACATGGCAAAAACGGCAACTGATAAATACAAAGACAAAACAGGGACGCGAGACAGCTACAATACACGGAAATAAAAAGATAACATTAAGAACTAAGGCACTCATTGTGTGAACTCCCATGAAATCCGGGAGTGACATCAGGTGCTCCGGAAGGGTAACCATGTCCTTCTCCGCTAGCGACACCCGTAACACTATCAGTGAGTCAATCCAAGGTCGAGTCAAATCCAGTTATGTCAAATCCATGAAGACGTGAAATCTAGCTTAAAATGCCCGTTTTCATTTGGGACGCAGACACGTCATATCTGTCAAAGATGTCACGGTGACGGCCATAGAATTTCTGAAGGAATGAAAGTAACAAAGGCTGAACAAATCCCTGACTAAGCAGCTTTTGGGACAGTGTTTCTGCTCTAATAAAAAAATCACCGTATAAACTTCATGCTCGACACTAACGAATCAACTGTGAAATGTACACTCAATAGGCTGGAGAGGTAGGTATATTGCTGCTCAGAAAGGGAAAGTTCACAATTGGGAAGTTAAAATCATCATGTTTGTCATACAGTTTAGATTTCAAACGTCCATTTTCGTCAGATCTAAATACGAAGCTGAAGTAGGTGTATCAGTATTCATCCGTAAATGGTGGTTTACAGTGGGAGATGACCCATGTGAGATTGATGCACGCGACCTGATTGTCTGTTGAAAAACACGGCCTCCAAATTCGACAAAAATATTATCTCATTTTGATTACGTCATTCTTCGTGTACTTCTTGTTTGACTCAGTTTGGTTCTTTACAAAATATGTTTTGTCTTTCCCTACTACTAAATAAGTGTATCCACGTTCTCCGTTTTTAGTGCAGAAACACTGATGTATCAAATCCGAAATTACTGTTATCAATTTATTGTGTGGCAGGGTAGTATAAAGAGTAGAAAAATCAAAAGTTTGTATGCTGTGGCAATGGGTAAGACTGCTAGATGATAGCTGTTCGAAAAGATCTTTTAGAATCCACATTTGATTGACGCCGCTCATGGAGTAGACTTTATCACATTTACTTCTCAGGCTATCTCTGACTGCGGTCAATAAAGTGGTAAGGAACTTAGAAAGTGGTTTAGTGGTGCATCTGGAAGACATTGCAATGAATCTCTGTTTGTACGGGTTCTTATGAAGTTTAGGGACCCAGTAGATGTAGGGGAGCTGATTGTTATCATCATCCGCTTTGATGCCAAGGGATGCTAAAACAAAGTTGTGGTTTTCAATAATCTCCTCCCTTGATAGTGAAGTGGGAGTATAAGTAGGGTTTCCTGATGAACTGTCAATTCCAATCTCCTTAACCAGACAGTCAAGATAGTGTTTCTTACACACGAATAGTATGTTGTTAGAAGCTTTGTCTGCAGGGACAATTTTGTAATTTTCATGGAGGTTGTCCATTGTTTTTCTAACAAGGGGATCTTCAAATATACTGGGATTTCTAGATTTCATTGATGTTTTCAAACGCCGAATACGATTCACAATTAACGACTTAATGGACCTGATCCAGTCATCTTCTTTCTCTTTCTTTGCTCACTTCCTTGCATAGTCCTCAACTGCATGCATCAAAATTTTGAAGTTGTACTTCCAGTTGATATGCTTGGGTTCACGGAAATTTGGGACCTTTTGAAAAAACCTCTCGTAGTTTGATATTGTCTATAATATCTAGGAAGAGAATGGAAATCTCAGGAAATTTAAGAAAAATAACAACAAAATTCGCAAAACACATCCGCATCATTTCCAAGTACTGCAAGTTTTATTCATGAAAAATAATAATTATAGAAGAATAATGCGTCATTTACTGAAAACTTAAATAATGTGGCAAAAAATTTTATTAAAAAAATCTAAAAAAATGAAGAGTGAATTAATACTGAATATATGGTGCATACCTGTAATATACATTAGAGAATTCAAATTTGTTTGAATTTAAAAAAATCATTATGATATTAAGATTGATTAAGATTCTGCATGCAACACAATACACTTTCAGTTAGTGCATCAATGTTTATATGCAGTTTAGAAACTTATTCAAGATAATTTTTTATTGGGCATGGTGTTGACTTGCATGTACTTGGTACTTTGACGAAAGGAAGGAACCCATTCATTATTTAAAGATTATAACTAACATATAGCACCGACAGGTGGGGTTATTATCACTAACAGGTGCGGTAATAATCATGAACTATTAATATCATAAACCATGTTCGACTCGCCAAATAACTGAGCGAAAGATAGAACAGAGGCAGAAACCCATAGTCCAACAGTAACACTAGGTGCTCTAGAACAGTAAAAATAACCAATTAACTCGTGTTGAAATATATATACATGTTTTAATTGTTTTTAATTTAATTTTACTGTTATATAATTATTAAAGATTAGGAAGATTAAAACGTTCAAGATCAACGTGTTAAACATTAAGCAGTTTACTTAGATTAACCTCCACGTTTTTGTCATCTAAATAAAAAGTGCAACGAATTGTTAATCCTATAATCGTTAGATTAAACCAAAAAAAAACAAGGTCGTAATGTGAAATCATTATAAGGTATCTAAGACTTGTCATATTTAGGAAGGTACTATGGTCTGGACTGAATATTGTGCCATATAAGGTAAGGCTAAAAAAATAAAAAAAATTGTCCGGGTATGAAAAGGGAGGAAAAAAGCAAAAAATAACTAGGAGGTTTTCTGATGAATGTGACCAGTGATAATTTGTACAAACATTAGTTTATAAAACAAAAATAGGATCATTTTAATAAATTATCAGACAAAACAAAATAAGCTGAAAGGCTGGAATCACAGACATATGTATGGCACGCAAAAGTTACAAAAATTTGAGAAATGTAGCATCTCGTCGAGATATCGGGTTTCTTGGTCGAGATACCAGGTTTCTAACTCAAAGACCCGTCATCTCGATCGATGAAAATTAATTGAAAACAGCACTTTATATGAAGAAAATTAGAAAATGATACCATTTTTATGAACATGATAACTTCAAGGCATAGTTCTCGACTTGACATTCCTTTCTTTTACACGTATATGTTCTGACTTTCTTCTCCGATCAGCACCTATCCAGACCTCCGATCAGCACCTATCCAGCCCTCCGATCAGCACCTATCCAGACCTGTGTTAAGGGAAAGACAAATATATATATATATATATATATATACAATTATTTTTAGTAACGATATCAGTAGCTTTACAGGAACAACACTAATAAATATATATCGTCAAAAAGCATACAACCACTTTTTAGTGCATTAAACCAGTATGTACAGCCTCTAAGATACCGAAATTCATTGAAGTATCTCCCTTCTACAGAGCTTTTAGCTGATGTTTGCTTTTCTTTTTAGATCCTACTGGTAATTTGTTCTCTTTTAGCCTTTACACATATTTCGATTTATTGATGTCAAAATGTTTTGACTTGATCTGCGTTGAAGAGACATACATGTATGTTACCGAAATGCGCATATTCAGAAACTGAATAAATGATAATTTGGGTATTTTGTAATTCACTTCAAATTAACAATGAAGAGATATGGAGAAATGCAAATGAGACAAAGTCTCTACAAATACATGGTAATAAAAAGCAATGGAACAACGCTTTTATTGTTGTTCTTCATCTTGAAGTCACCACGACGAGGCCTTCAACAATGAGTTTTACTCATACCTCAAGTTCAAACGGCCCCTAGCACCGGTTTGAGCGGAATTCATTGCTAATTGTCGCTACATCCATGCTTTTTCACCTAATGATCCATGGATGCGGGATCTTCAACAAACATAAACTTCACTGGCAGAGTGTTCTTACAAACACCACATACATGTATACGAAAATGCTCATACATTTTACTTTAGTAATGTCGATACAGAACAAGATAGGTGTTGCAAAACAGCACCTGAAGGTTCATTCAAAACATATGGTAAAATTTGCAAAAAGGGTGATATCAAACTCTGAAAAAATTGATAAAAATAGTAAAAGCTTATTAAGATTAAAGTTGGAAACTACTCACTGAGAAATAACGATGATTACAGTATATAAAGTATCATAATAAAAAAAATCAAGAAACTTGCAACTTGAATTTCCAACGATTATTGATAAGTTTGTTAAAAAAGTGCTTAAAGAATGAACATCTCGGGTTTCACATATATAACCTATAAAATGCTAAACAATTTTAATTTTGTCGCCATTTTAAATACAATCTTAGTATATTTCTGTTAATATATTCTAGGTGTTTATAGTACTAAATGTGTAACCTCGTCAGAAGATATTGTTTACAAAGTAGTGTTTTTGATACATGAGGAGTTATCTAATTATAAACTAATTATCCACAATGACAACGGATGTGGCAACACGGGTTAAAGACTTACCAACCTTTCGAACTCGGCAGTTTATTAGGGAGTCATTGGCTGAAATAAACATGAAACATAAACAGAGATTGTTATTACAAGCCAAGGAACAGGAGACAAAAAACAAATTTACTATACAGAAACGTATGCAACAAATCAGAAAGAGGAATGAAAGACTTAAGAAACTACAATCTTTTACAGCTATACCAAAAGTTTTGTCGTACTTAAATCAAGTTCCGGTAAGTAAAGCTTAACATGAAAAGTATGAAACCTAAAATTTAAATTGTTTTAGTTTAATTTTGAACCTTAAAAGACAACAGGAAGCTTAAATTATTAAGCAAAGCCCACCGCAAGCTAGAAAACTCCATAACAAGAAAGCAAAATGAAAGACAAAACGTAACAAGAGGCCCTCAAGAGCCTGTATTGCTCACCTGGACCATGGCTGACACAGATAAAAGGCATTTCCAATAGGAAAAACAAAACATAAAATTTAGCGGAATATCTTTTTTTCCTTAAATTACAGTATTCTTGTTTGGTTTCCATGGCAACCGAAGGATCCACCATCCATTATAACCCATAATAGAACACCATTCAAAAATAAAGGGCTATGCGGAGCGCGGCATGATACAACCGCAGCATGCCGACCACTGAAATTTGAACAAGTGTAAAATATATTGAATGTGGACACAGTAAAGAGCTTGACACAGTAACTAGTTGGACACATTAAGCAGATTGACACAGTAATTAGCTGAATATAAATTAGGGATCGTACAATTTAGCCCTTTTGATCACTGAAAGCTCAGAAACTGTAAGTGATATGCTAAATCTGTTGACATACTACTGACAGCTTATTTCAAGAGGAATCCAAAGAAAAAAAATAACATCAAATTCCGAAGACTTTCCATATATTGGAACATTGCCATTTTAGCCCCTTTGACCCCTTAAAGTTCAGAAACCTTAAGAGCTACTAAAAATCTGTTACCAAACATATGAAAGCTTTCAACAAGAGGAATCCAAAGAAAGAAATTCCATCCAAATTCGATGAGAAATAAAGATTTTACACATTTCTGAGAATTTCAATTTTTACCACTTTGACCCCTTACAGCTCGGAAACGGTAATGGAAAGGAAAAATCTGTTAGCATACTACTGAAAGCTTTAGACAAAAAGGAATGTAAAGAAAAAAATCCCATCAAAATCAGATGAAAAATAAAAATTTTACGTAATCTGCACATTTGCAATTTTAGCCCCGTTTGGCCCCTCATAGCTCCGAAAGGAAACAAGTTATCAAATATCTTATAGTAAAACCCCATGTTCATTTTCATAAGGAATCTACCGAAAAAACTGCATCAAATTCGGAATTAAAATTAAAAAATATAATTTTTGTTATTCAGACCTTTTAGGCCCCATTTATCTCATGAACGGTACATGCAACATGAAATCCGTTGACATACTACTGATTGGAAATTTCCTCAGGAGAACACTGAAAGAAACCCCATCAAAATCTGATAAATAATAAAAATTCTACAGTCAAATATGTGAAAACATCAAATTTAGCCCTTTTTGGTCCCTTTTTTAAGAACGGGTGGGGCCACAATGACCAAAACAGTGCCAAGACCTCCTTTTGTGGTAAGGAACATTGTGTTAAAATTTCATTAGCCTTGATCAACTGGAACTTAAGTTATTGACCAAAAACAAAAGTGTCTACAGACAACGACGACAACGCCACGCCAACAACAGCACCATACCATTATACGACCACAAAAATGTTTGCGGTCGTATAACAATTTGGGCAAGGGTTCCCTTTATAATCAAGGTAATACATATTGCTAAGCTTAAAACATTCAGACCACAATTCAAATAAAAATTCAAAAATTTGAGCAGAGGTTCCCCTTAAAATTTAAAAGGTCAATGTTAAAACTATGTTCCAGATGGTGGCCATCTTGGATGAGGTACGGACCTGCCAGATACATTGAATGGATGGGACCACCTAAGCACCATTGTGGGACCCTTGTGGCTTAGTTTGGTTCTAATTGGACTAGTAGCTTCTGAGAAGAGGATCTTTGAATGTATATTCCATAGGGTCCAATGTTAAAACTATGTTCCCGCTGGTGGCCATCTTGGATGAGGTATGGACCTGCCAGATACCTTTTTAGGAAGGGACCATGTAAGGGCCATTGCGACTAAGTTTGGTTATAATTGGACTGGTAGTTTCTGAGAAGATTTTTGAATGTCTTTTCCATAGGGTCCAATGTTGAAACTATGTTCCGCTGGCGGCCATCTTGGATGAGGTACAGACCTGCCGGATACCTTTTTGAATTGGACTATCTAAGGACCATTGTGGCTTAGTTTAGTTTTAATTGGACAAGAAGATCTTTGAATGTATTTTCCATTGGGTCCAATGTTAAAACTATGATCCCGCTGGCGGCCATCTTGGATGAGGTACGGATCTGCCGGATACTTTTTTTGGAAGGGACTATCTAAGGACCGTTGTGATTGTGACTAAGTTTGGTTATAATTGGACTAGGAGTTTCTGAAAAGAAGATCTTTGAATGTCTTTCCCATAGGGTCCAATGTTAAAAATATGTTCCCCGCTGGCGGCCATCTTGGAATAGGTACAGACCTGCCGGTACATTTGTACCTTTTTTAGAAGGAACCATCTAAGGACCATTGTGACTAAGTTTGGTTATAATTGGACCGGTAGTTTCTGAGAAGAAGATCTTTGAATGTCTTTCCTATAGGGTCCAATGCTAAAACTATGTTCCCCGCTGGCGGCCATCTTGGATAATGAGGTACGGACCTGCCGGATACCTATTTTAAAGGGGATCACCCAAGTACTATTGTGACCAAGTTTGGTTCCAATTGGCCCAGTGGTTTCAGAGAAGATCTCTGAATGAAAAGTTTACGCCGGACGGACGACGGACGATGGACGCCGGACGCCAAGTGATGGCAAAAGCTCACCCTGGCATAGCCAGGTGAGCTAAAAAACGATAGAAACTACAGAAAATGTATGTTTCTGAGTTCCTTTTCTTAAGCAGAGTAAACTGAAGTCAAAAGTTAACCCAGAAATGTTATGATGGAGATAAAAATGATCATAAGTACGCAAAAAAGAAAAAAAAAAGAATCTAAGACTATAACATCATTCACGTTAATTCCTCCGACCCAACCCCACGGATTTAAATACATTTTTGTTTTTCAGTTGGTAAGGTCAACTAAATTAATAGCAAAATCTCCGAAAATTTGAGCCTTTTCTTTCTTGTTCAAATATTTTTTAGATTTTAGTTTTATTTCATATTTTTATTTCGTTTGTTTTTTTTGTTTTTGTTTTTTTTTCTTTTCTAATTTCAGTCTTTTAGTCATTGTAAAGTAGGGTATTGTCAAATTGTCAAGAGCCGAAATCTATATTTCAAAAGATAAGAGCAGGTGCAAACCACCGGCAGAGTAGTCAACCGAAAAGGTGATTACAGGCATTTCAAAAGAAATTGTGGTTAAACCTTGTAGGCTCGCCCCCCTTTCTAAACATCTCAACAGCAATTGCCATTGTAAGGTCATAACAGTAAAATGAAATGCTCATTCCAGTACTAAGTAGAATATAAATCTTGAATCACAATTCGTACTGAAACTTCTTCAATTTCTTCCCCATGATACTGATATATTAAAGAACTTTTTAAATGATCGTATGGGACGGAATATTTTGAAGCCTTGATTAATAACGCGGTCACAGAGATAAATATGCCCGATGAGAGAGTCTGCATATTTGGTTTTAGCTCTTGCGTATATTCTCGTAATATTGACCTTTTGGTAGCAATCTCAAAATCGGTTTTGTCTAATGGTATAAACAAGAATGAGTTGTCAAATGGTATAAACAAGCATGAGTTGTCTAATGGTATAAACAAGCATGAGTTGTCTAATGGTATAAACAAGCATGAGATAAATTTAGTTATTATGAAGTATACTGTAGTGTTTACGTGGAGACTAAATGTAAAACACATGGACCTGAGATTGATGGGCGACGGACAGATCAGGGTTAACCATAATTCTCTGGACCACCTAGCGAAGGGAACAAATAAATATGTCAATATCTAAAAAGAAATATTTCCTATTAACCAAATGCTGTGATGTAACATTCATATTGATTCAGCCGTGTCCACAATGCAGTTCATCTTCAGAACATGCAATAATTATCATCACTAGACAATTCTAATTTAATTTAAACAGTATGATATCCATTGAAATTAAAACAAAGTCAATGCTTCACTCAGTTTTACGACAAATTGATTTTATGACACTAGACATAAAGTAAACTATTTTCCTTGTAAATCTCAACAACGATAGTTTGTTTAATCATTCTTTGAATATTGCTACAGTATAAAAGGGATATTGTTTAAGAAAGACTCAAGGGCTGACTTATTTGAATTTGTATTTCAAACAAAAGATCGATATTTAACTAAGACGAAGACTTCTTCAATAGATCTTCAATTCTTTTTATATACTGAAAATCAAATATTACAAAACCTATATGTCTTTATCTGTAATTTATATTGTATTTTATCAAACAATAGAGTAGCAACGGAGATTTAAAATCTGTTAATTTATACAAACCCAGCCATCTATCCTTTGTCAACCTTACTAAAACATCCGTTGAATTTTTCATAATATGTATACGGGTTTTCTGAACATTATATCTCAGTTTGAGAATGACTTAATTTAAATCGTTATAATGATGCTCTGATATTTTTGTCATACCGAATGAGTAGCGTTTCGTCAAGGCAGTCAGATGGATTCTAATATAAAGCTACTAAAACAATGTAATTAATCATGTAAAGTTGTAATTCGGTGGAAAATAAATTGTAAAAAGAACTTGATTTCATGTAAAAATCAATATTTAATCGCTGGGATGCAACATCAAGGCTACTTAACTATCTTATAATTAATATTCCAATCGATTACAAATTAAAAACAATATTTGAGAAATAAAACAAAATGGATGACCCTGAATTAATTCGTATGGAAACACCAACACGGGAATTATGGCCACCAAAAGATAAGGATGAACAGGTAGAGGAGATAATAGAGGAATCTGAGGAAGAGGAAGAGGTTGAGGAAGAGGAACAGGTAAAAAGGATTAAAACTGTTTTGTTTTTCTTTTCGCTTTAATTGGTGACTGTGATTATTATTACCGATTTATTTACGGCTGCGGTATTTAATTTTAGCATCAGGTGATATTTTTTTCATATCGACAGAGATGAATATGATGTAAAATACATCCTCAAAATGAAACTAACAAGGGATGGGAATAGTACTTCTGATTACTTTACGTTTTAAGTAATTAATTAGTCTATGGACAAATTTACATGAAAAAGAAAGGAAATGGGGTAAATGTCAATGTACGTATGAATAAAAGTAGGTTTTCGTGTTTTGATGCATGACTCTTACAAATATATCAACGATAAATCGCCAGTATGTGTATACCATACATAATTATAAAGACATGATCAAATCCATCTATACATCTACATGTACATATATTTTGAAATCTTGAGTCCAGTGGATTAATTGTCATCCACTTTCGTATTTGATTGATATTTTACAATGACCTACTCCAATTGGCTTGATGATTCAGTATAACAATTTTTGTCATAAATGAAAAAAAAATGCATTACAAAAGTTTATATAATTTTCTGATGCATAAACATACAACAAGTAGCCTAAACATATTAATAACATATTGAGTTTTTTTTTTCTATTTTAATGATTGTTCCATTTTTGTTTAACTCGATTTGAACAGTCTTTTACCAAAATTCCAGATCAGACCTTGTAATTGACAATTTTATAGTTCCATATGGGGGTTATTGCAAAGTAATGCAGAAGGCTTAAGCTACATGTAACAGGTTTCATCCTCCACTGGCACAATGCTTTTTATGAAGATCATTAGTTCTCCTTCATCTGTTTCTGGTATATATTATTTTGAAGTAAAAGAGATTTTTTTAATGAAAAATGGAAAATATATATATGTTTTAAACAACTCGTTTGGTCACGGCTGTACTTTTATCAATTTTCACACATGCATTATGAGATTATATATATATATTTATTTAAAACTTATGGCGTCACCTCGGGTGGTTCCAAAACACTTTCTTTTTTCAAAAGTGACCAACCATTTTCATTCTACGTTTGTTAAAAATAAAAATATAATAAATATGGATTGCGTCGTGAAATTGTTATTCATATGAAAAAGAAAGGAAATGGGGTAAATGTCAAGGAAACAACATCCCATATCCAGGTTAAAACAACCCAAAACAAAGCATCTAGGGTCACCGTACGGTCTTCAACACAGTGAGGCGAACCTCACGCCATATAGCAAGCCCTAAATGGCCCCTAAAAAGGCAAAAAGTGAATAAATCAATGGAAATAAACCACATACAATAACCCGAATGTCAAGAAACTAAAATATTATTAAAGAACCTTAGTGAGCAAGCTCACATACCCCACGCCCCCGCATATTGAATAATCCTGCATTATCTAAAAAAAAAAATAAAAAGATCCAGTACTTTGCACATAACCCAATACAGGTAGACTACTTACTTCATGACCACAATCTTGAAAGGAGAGAGAAAGACAATACGTAATTTTGAAAGATGGGTCAAGGGGTGCTTGCCGCTAAACTGCCGGCTAGCTCAAGGAGCCTAGTCTGCTTGTAGAACACTGTCGCACTATGACAAAGTTCAACAAATACATTTTTTATGAAAAATCAACAAAAATCAAATTCAAGTAGTATACGCATCTTCAATACATGCACAATCAATCTGCAAAATAAAAACTTCCTACCTTAAAAACTGTAGGAGGATTATCCGGACAAATGATGTACCCTTTAAGCATTATCTCGTCAAAAATGACTAATTTCAACAATGTATATTTTTGTGAAAAATCAGCAAAAATGAAAATCCAAGTAGCATGCACATCTTTGATATATTCACACACAATCAATCTGCAAAATAAAAATTTCCTACCTTATAAACTGTAAGTCGGGTAATCCGGACAATGATGTACCCTATATGCAATTAATGCATACAAATGACAGTTCAACAATGTAAACTATAAGAAATCAAATCCAAGTAGTATACACATCTTTGATATGTGCCCAATCAACCTGCAAAATAAAAACTTCCTATCTTAAAAACTGTAGGAGGTGTTATCCGGACAAATGATGTACCCTATTTGCAATATAATGCGCAAAGATGACAAAGTTCAACAAAAATGTGTAGTTTTCTGAAAAATTATCCAAAATTGAAATCCAAGTAGCATGCACACCTGCAAGATAAAAACTTCCTATCTTAAAAACTGTAGTAGGGTTTATCCGGACAAATGATGTACCCACTTGATGACAGACGGACGGACTGACGGACGGACGGAGGGACTGACGGACCTGTCAAAAACTATTTACCCTCTGCAATTTCGTTGCGTGGGGTATAATAAAAAGACAAGGACAAGCCAATGACCAACATATTCCTGACTTGGGACAGGCGCAAAAATTGCGGTGGGGTTCAACTCGTTTTCTAGGATCCAACCCCCCCCCCCCCTATGTGTAGTGAATGGCTAAAAAATAAATACACAAAAAGACTCACAGTAAAAATCAAACTAGAAAAAAAGTCCAATTTAGCAAGACGAATACCCTTACAATGAAGTACATAAAAACATGAAGACAACACACATGGGTACTGTCCGGACAAATGCTCGCAGTTACTGACAGCTAGCTAAGGACATAATTTCCGTTGACTAAGATATCAAGCCTTCTTACACATGAAACTTCAATTGAAATACTTCTAAATAGATTTCGTATAACAACATCATCAATTATGAAAGAAGAACATAATATTGTGCAATGCCAAATACTGCCAATATGATAAATTGTTTAGATTTAATTATGGTATAAAGCATTTAGGAGATGATCAATATTTTTGCCAACAAAAATCAGAAGAAAAGATTTAACAACAATGCTGTAATTATATCCTTTATGAATAAGTTTGTTCAACGGATTAATAAGTTTGGAAGGACAATTTTTGAATTTATGCGCTTTGTAAATGATATTTCCATAGAATAGAAAAAAGAAGCGAAACGGGGAATGTGTCAAAGAGACAACGACCCAAAAGGGGGGTAATAACAACTCAAAGCCACCATAAGATCTTCAATGAAAGTTTGGATGTAAAATGCCCTGTTGTATAAGAACCCTGCATGTAGAACCAAATTTTCTTAATAATTCTATATATTTATAATAAGATTTAGAGAATGTTTTTAGGTAGCACGGTACAGTTTCTTTTTCCATAGGCGACAATAGTAACATTTTCAAGATTTTCACCCATTCATAACTTTCACCCGAGATATTGTAGTATGCTCGCTTGTAGAGCATCCATTTAACTTTAAAAAATACCAGTGAAATATAGTCATGACCAATTCCCTAAAGAGCCTCTAATCAAAGTACGCACTGCCCGTCAGTTTACTTGCGGTCTAAGTTGCATTGAAGGTCATATTACCAATAATTCGAAAAAAATTAATCTCCATTAATAAAGGGCACATGAAAATTTCTTATATATTTTCTTAATCATAGATAATTTGTCTATTTGAAAAAAATACAACATGAATATTATACTTAATAACCAATCAGAACTCAGCTTTCAGTATTCACTCCTCTATAGAATCTTGGGTACACAAAAGGGGAAAACCAGTTCTATGTTTAGAAACTGTACCGTGCTACCTATAGGCGGACACATCGAACAAACTTCCAGTGTAACTGCCTCCTGGTGAAAGATGACTTATTCCTGAACTTAATTCAAATAAAGAACATTTGCATGTACCTTTTGACCTTGACCTCACAGTGCAATTCAAATGCCTACCCTATGGTACAAATTTGACTGGTTGTAAACACCAATTTCAAACATACTCTAAAATACATGGTAGCAACTTTCTTGGTATTATGACTGTATTTAAGCACAGCAAGAGTAACAGTGATTCAGAGAAATACAGCTCAAACTATCTATGGTACATTAAATCCTTGACTTTTGTCTGCAATATCATGTTTACATTGAAATTCCATGTTTCCAAATAAATGACCACTCCAGATTTTACACAATGCCTTAAATTGGCCAGGAATCCAAAATGGCCAGGAGTCAGTTTTGAATGATGTAATAAAGCATTTAATTGGGTGGTTATTTGATTTACTTACAGTTATCCTCTTGTAAATGTACTAGGAGTGCAAATTTTGTATTATGTCAGCAGCGCAACAAGTTCAACTGACCCCCATGGACTGATAAATACTCATCTAGAGAGTCTTAAAACTTATGAAATGAACTCTTCACCATATTCAAATGAAAAATAAGTCTTTTCTTTATTTAAACCTGGCACCAACTTATATTTTCACTGCATATGTTTAGAAATAATTGCATTTTCAACTGCAGGGGGCCACAATTTATGTCCATATTTTGCAAAGTTTGGGCTTCAGATTTCAAAATTTAAAATTGAATTTGGTATATAAATGCATTTTGCTTATCAAAATGAGAAAAAGTGGCTTGTTATCAACATTTTGAGCCTAAATATACCTGAAGGAAAAATTTTGATAAAAATTGAAATTCTGTCATTTGTCACATTTGCGAATTAATTTGACCGATCCAAGACTTGTCGCCACAAAAATTTTAGCACATATACTGTACCGAATCATTGCGAAAAGTAAAAACAAATATTTATTGACAAATTTCAACCAGTATAATGCTCATTGACTGATACTGCTATAACAAGCAGCCAAAACTATACTAGCATATCCAAAAAAAGTCAAAATTTGCTGAGTCAGCATTTTTTCTTATTTTGAGCTCTCATTTGATGTTTTGATTCTTATTATTCAATAAATCATCGAAATCTATTAAATTGAGCATAAAAAAGAAGGATTGATTGATACCAAATTAAAATATGACAATCTTGCATTTTTACCTATAGGTAGCACGGTACAGTTTCTTTTTCCATAGGCGACAATAGTAACATTTTCAAGATTTTCACCTATTCATAACTTTCACCCGAGATATTGTAGTATGCTCGCTTGTAGAATCTTGGGTACACAAAAGGGGAAAACCAGTTCTATGTTTAGAAACTGTACCGTGCTACCTTTATCAATTTATGATATCTAAACCCTTGATGCAAAAGTTTTTCTGTAGTGAGACAAAGATTTCGGTCGTTGAAGTAAGAAACATCACTACATACTCGTGCATATCGAACAAGTTGTGACATGTAGACCCCGTAAGAAGGGGCTAACGAAACATCGACATCGGGATGGGGAAAATTGACTATAGGAAAGGAGAAATCATCCCTTTTATCATAAACTCATGTATTGGGACCGTAAACTTTCTGATTGATTCTTTGTAAGTTTTTGGAGTCAAAATAGCTTTTTGTACCTTAAATGGGATATAATTAGCCAGGTTACCTGCAGTGTTATTGTCATCCCAAATTGGGCTAAACTGATTTTCAAATTTGTTACTACGCAATATTCCTTTACATCTCGACAAATACCGACAGGAACTTGTATCAAAGATCACCGGGAAATGTAGTGGACAAAATCCAGTTGCAACAATGAATATACAAGCATTTCGAAGACCGTAAAGATTCCACAAAATTAATACATCACACTTTATAAGCGACACTTCTTTGATATATTCTTTTTGGTCTTGTTTAGCTTTTTTTAATTCACTTTGTGTGTGTGCTTGTGTTCGCATTACTTTTATATATTATATATTAATACATGGCCTTCTCCATATCAGCACGACTATCATGCCGATGCTCCAATCTCAGCCCGAGGCCTCAGTAGAGGGCTGGTATGTACCGTGATAATAATAATAATAATAATATTTAATTTATATAAAACCCCAAAATAAACTGAGTTGTTATTAGCAACAAATACAAACAGTACAATAACATACATAGAGACCAAAAAATAAAATATATATAGTAGACAAATATATACAAATGGTATGTCGACATGACACCAATGGGATGCTTCGACTGAGGAGACAAAATGTGTACCATGATACAGAATGAAATCATAAATACTATGAAGCTGATAATAACAAATTTCTATATTTATAGAATCAATGATGATGAGGCAATGTCTTATATAATTTGGAGTTATTATATTCCGGGCTGATATGGCTAATTCGGAACGAGGCAAAGCTGTCTGGCCATATTGACTGGGTAGTAGTTTAAAATTCCCGTTGTCTTTAAACAGACTCGCTACCTCGGGCGCTACCCTATTTAATTTTATTTCGCTATCTATCAACGTTTGGTTTGCATTATTAACTTAGTTTATATTACATATCATTTATTGATCGATCATTTAATATCACAAAACGAATTAAAAAGTAATTCATTTCAATGTTATAAATAAGTAATGAAATGAAAATTGTAATATTAATTGCATATTGCAGATTATGTTTTATTAATTTCTCATTACTACAAACATTTATCTGCACTGAAGAGACATGAGTTGTCGAAATGCGCATATGCAGAAACTAAATTGAAAGTAATTTCGGTATTTTGTTATTTATGAGGCCCGTCATGGGTTTCTTGATTACCTGATTATCAGGGCATTTTTTTAAAATGATTATTTGATAACGATGGCATGTATTTAATGATTATTTGATTATTAGCTTGCATTTTGCTATACTTATTGATTACTAAGCCAAAAATTTATTGATTATCAAGGTAAAACTTTAATGATTATTTGATTACCAAGGCAAAAATTTAATGATTATTTGATTCCTAGGACCCCATGAGGACCCTCATTTATTTACAACGAAAGACAAACATTATCGGTATTTATTCCTTTTATATGTAGTACAAATTTGAACATAGGGGTAACAAAAAAGAGATAACGGAGCTCAAAGCAACAAACAAACAACATTTGATAGCTTGGTAAACTTCCAAGCACTGACTGTGTCACTAAATAGTATAAATGTTTTTGCGTTTTTTGTTTTGTTTTGTTTTTGTTTTTGTTTTTTTTTATTTATTAAAGAAAACGTACAAACTTGAAATTTTGTAAAAACTTGAAATGTCTGCATTCGTCCATCAGGAAAACAAACATTAACACCAAGTTTTTTTTTGTCTTGTCTGCACTCTGTGAAATTAATGATCTTTTCTATGTATGGAAGATAGACGTTATTTATAATTGGATGCTCTGTTTGGTACACAGGGACTAGAAAAAACAAACATTTGTTTGGTATCAAATATTCATCAATATTTGATAGAACACAAATTATATTTTAGGCCATAAGCAAGTCCCTGTGGTTTGTTATCGGCAATGTAATCATTTGATAGACCTTTTCTAAGTTAGTATATGTAACATTCTATATTCTGATGCCAGTTTTGGTGGCTTTAGTCTATCTGAACTTAGTTTCTGATTGAATTCGCGCCCGTCTTTAAATTTATGCTAAGCATAATGCTAGCAGTGAGGATTTGTATAAAATAAACTTGTATATACAGTGTATATGGATTTAACCACAAATAAAACTGACTTTAATCAAAGGTATTTAAACAAATATCTTTACGGATAAATACTTTACAAAGGACACAGATTTTTAGGTGTGATTTTAATGATTTTTAATTCAGTGTTGTTTTATTTGAGTTTTCAACATGTTGTATTTAAACTTAACAGACATGGATTTACTTAAATATTTTATTCATCAAAATTTCTTCCTCTTTTTTAATTATGTCAAACATCAAAACTTAAACAATATCTAATTTCTATTAATTATAGATTTGTTTTATAATAGAATACTTCCATACATGTATCCTCGTCTATCCGGTTTTCGACCTACTAAGCGTCGATTGTGACGTCAAAATTTTAGTTGAAATAGCACGTTTAGGTCGAATACTTGAGTGGGTCGAAAACAGGATGTTTGACGATATACGTAGGTCACTGATGTGCGATAAATGCGTGCGATTGACACTTCAAGGTGTAGGGATTCAATTAGAAGTTCAATGCATGAGCATGTCATACTCTAAAATTTAAGATTTGTCTTCGTCAGTGATGTTTTAAGCTACCGATTTGTCCTTAGGATTGTTTTCATACAATGTATATTTACAAAAAGCTTTTCAAAATTTCACCATGGTACTGTTTGAGGGTTAGAGAAGTAACATTTATCATGGATTTCATTAGTTTTTTGCCTAAGGGTTAGAAAATGACATAAACCAATCTGCTACCAGACGGAACTTTCAAAACACTATATGCCCCACTGATAATGTGACGGGTGTCGCTAGCGGGACAGGAAATGCTTACCCTTCCGGAGCACCTGATGTCACTCCCAGTGTTCATGGGAGTTCACAATATGAGTTCCTTAGTTGTTAATGTTATCTTTTTATTTACTTGAATGTCTCAAGTCCTTGTTTTGTCTTTGTTTTTCTTTGTTGTCGTTTTTGCCATGTCTTTGGACTTCGATTTTTGTGATCATCGCTTCCCTTGTTTCTTCTTTATTCTACTGCCGTTGCTTTTTAGAATTTTTTTTGAAGAAATTTTATATCAGAAAGCTGGAAACGATTGTCATTTCTAGTATGAAAAGGGAAAACTATATTTAAATCAGGTGACGCTTAGGATGATACAGTCAATTGTTTATAGACTTACAAGTCGACTTTTTTTGATAGTTGTCAGGTATAATTCACTCACCATTTTGCTTTTGCACTTAGCTAAAGATAATTAACCACTTGTATTATTGATAGATCAGTAAAAACTGATGGGCGGGGACAATACAAATGTAATATTTTCTATAAAACGAAATGTTTAATTTGCTATAGAATAAAGATACTTTTTTTTTACATATTATGAAAATCATTTGATTTTATTTGCATAACACTACGATAATGTGTTGTGTTACATGTTATTACTCAAACAGGTCTTTACTCAGTATTATTTCATCAGACTGAGAATAACCTGAGATTGTATAACAAAAACTGCATCATGACGCCCCAATTGATACATGGTTTATATATTTTTATATTTGACATTGTTTATCTTTTCCCTAATTACAAGCTTAAGTGTGTTTAACCCCTTAGAGTACAGACTATGTAAATATATATACCTTTAAATTTTCCATTTCATTGTTACTTTTAAGCTTTATGCTGAGCTTTAATTATTTCAGTTAATATGTAAAGAAATGTATGAATTATAAATTAACATATATAACTTATCAAATAAAACAATTTATAATGAAGTGTATCATAGGTCAAAAAAAAACAAACAAACAAACAAACAAACAAACAAAACAAAACAAAAAAAAACCCCAAAAAACAAAACAAAACAGAAAAAAAAGAAAAAAAAAAAAAAAAAAAAAANACCGTTTTCTGAATTTCATTTTTTATATCAAAAACTTGAAAAGAATAAGAAACAAGAACCCGCAAAGAGAAGGCCATCTATAATGTATGTAGGGGAAGTATTATCCTAATGCCAATCTATAATGTATGTAGGGGAAGTATTATCCTAATGCCATATCTTTATAACAATGAATCTGATTGGATAACATCTAATGTGAAATCCGCAATCCGTAACTAAGGATATTCCGCCATCATGGAAAATGTGCAGTTCACTAATTCATTTAAAAAGAAATACGAGCGAAATATCCATACCACTTACCTTCTAAACTCTTTTTTTATTGAATTCTATTAAAAAGAAGCGTCGAGTCCGGTATTGTTTTTACGTTTCGTATTTCAAGTCTTCATGTTTATATGGCAGAGATGTTCATAAGTTTTCGCGGACTTTTTTTTAATTTGATTTATTGATCAAAATAATGTAAAAAAAATAAGGTGTTTTCCTAGCTATCGCATTAGAATTAAGATAACTGTGCTAGTATTTTATTTCAAGCTTTGCGATTGTAAATCGTATGTTTTACGGTCGAAAATGTCCGTTAGATTAACTCAATTTGCGACATAAAATCTTCGATTTACGTCCACAAAGCTTAAAATACAGTACAAGTATCTTCTTATTTACCTTCTGAAAGCAATGCCCTTTTATCTGACAAGTATTGAAATGATAACTATAGTAACGTAATCTTTTTTTCCTTCAATTTCAGCCATACGTAAAGTTTCGTCGTCTTGCAAGAGCCGTGAAGATGTTGATACATGTCTGTCATGTCTGTAAAAGGTAAGATATAAAGCATACTATGAATTAAAATATAAAATGTTACATAATGGGTGGATCGATGGAATCTTATAATATCAAGTAGTTTCTTCTCCGACAATTTACACTTCAATAATATAATTTTGTAAAGATGTACGAAGTGTTGGACAACGTTAATAGCAAACACCTACATGTACAATGACCGAATACACAGTCACAAACCACAATGTAACAAGAAACTAAATAAGAAAAAAAAACAAATAAAAGACAAAAGACAAACGTAAACAACGACTTGGTACCGGCACTAGCAAAAGTAAGCGGTAGGATGAAACCGGTCTGTGGGTACCCAAACCTCCCCTTGTTACGTTTCCCTATAGTATAATAAACATACGAATAAACCCCAGAACACGTAGACTACAAACCCATGACCATAAGACTCATATCTGGTTTTGTTAATCTACAATGTACGCTTCTCTTACCGATTATCGGCTCTTTTTTACTACATATGTTAACTAGAAATATGTATATAAGTATGGCACTTCCATTACTTTGTCTTGTTTTTTATTTAAAATATTAGTTGTTTTAAGTTATCACGACTCTTTATTTTGGATTTTCCGTCTTTGCCTTACTGAAAGGGTATTTGCCAATGCCATGTAAATGTATTGTGAATATAAATAAGTCCCAAACCATCTCAATGTTAAATCATTTGTTATTGTTTTATCTTACGGTTATATACTAAACGTTTATAATGGTGAATAAAAGGATATGGAGTAAATGCACATGAGACAAAGTCTCTACAAATACATGGTTAAAAAACAAGCAAAGGAACAACGCTTTTATTGTTGTTCATCTTGAGGTCACCATGAGGCCTTCAACAATGAGCTTTGCTCATACCTCACAGTAAGTTCAAGACGGCCCCTGGCACCGGTTTAAGCGGAATTCTTTGCTAATTGTCGAGCAACGCTACATCCATGTCTTTTCTGGTCATGGATGCGGGATTGTCAACAAACATCAATTAGTATATAACTAGTATATCTTATATATACAATGTAACTAGTATATAACTAGTATATCTTACAGCCTTTTGCGTAAAGCTTATATTTCATATTTGTCTACTAGACAATCTTATTTAATATGTGACATGCTGCCTGACTTAGACATACCACATTAAACATGAAAAGATATGGGGTAAATCAAGGACGTATATTGACATTAGGCCTTCAACAAGGAGCTTTGCTCATACCCATACCCGATAGTAAGTCCAAGACGGTCCCTATCACCGGTTTGATCGGAATTCATTGTTAATTGTCGAACAATGTCACTTCATTGTTTTCTTCAGCTCATGGATGCAAGATTGTCAACAAATATAAAATTAACTGGTATAGCGCTCTCACACTGACTGTCATCCGTTGCCCGACAAAAAAAA
>MJUU01056573.1:0-13007 GCA_002080025.1 Modiolus philippinarum
ACTATATTATCTGTAAGCCTTTAAAAGTTATTCGCGAAAAACCGATTTTCCAAAACGCGACAAGGGCTATAACTCAGAAACCGTTAATCGCACAGTTTTCATTTTTTTTAATTAAATGTAGACCTCAATGAGACGAGTATTTTTGCCATATAATGTTTTCAGAAATTTTTTATCGTTTCCGAGATATCGCGATTACAAAATTTCAAATGGCGGTCATTTTGAAAATGGCGGACGAAAAAAAATTTTTGACCCCGGATTTGTAATCAGGACCATGAAAACTGCCTAGAAACCGAATTTGGTGAAAATCCGATAACTTTGAGAAATTTGCATATTTAGGGGTCAAAAACACGTAACCGGGGTCGCGACCCAAATTTTTTTTTTTGCATGACAAATCATCCTGAGGATGAATGCAACATTATCCACAATTCAGATTTTTGATATCGGTTATGGTTTCTGAGCTTATCCCCTAACAAGGAAAACCGTGTTAGGGGAGAATACTCCGTTACTAAAAATAGAACAGATCCACGGGGTGATTTTTGTTGAGTCCATCTAAGACCGGTTTTGACACCAAAGATCGAAATGATATGTCGCGTAGTTTTTAGGCAACGGCCAGCGGAAAAAGAATAATAATAATAATAATAATAATCATAAGAATTACAAGAAGGTCTTTCCGACCGTGTCGTGAAAGACCTTAATCAGAAGAATTACTATAAGGTCTTTCCCCTGAAAGGGAAAGACCTTAGTAATAATCCGAGGAATTACAATAAGGTCTTTCACTGTGGTGAAAGACCTTAATAATAATAATAATAATCAGAAGAATTACTAGAAGGTCTTTCCCCTGAAAGGGAAAGACCTTAATAATAATAATAATCCTAAGAAATACAATAAGGTCTTTCACTTGTGGTGAAAGACCTTAATAATAATCAGAAGAAATACAATAAGGTCTTTCACTTGTGGTGAAAGACCTTAATTAATAAGGTAAGAAGTTTCGCTTTATTTGAAACAACAGTAAATGTGCTATGGTTCTCCGAAAATGACCAATTTTACAAAGACAAGTAGGGAAAAATCAATGGTGGTATGATACCTTAAATATGTCTGGTTTGATATATCACCTTCCAATTTTTTTTTTTTTTTTTTTTTTTTTTTNACAAAAAATTATATCCTACATGCAACAATGACATCCAGCCTATGTAATCCATCTATTGAAATAACTTCTCATGGCCACGAATATTTGATTGACATGTCCATTTTGATACAAGCCATGTACAGGCCTGGGGTCAATTACATTGCAATGTAATGCATTACATTACTATTTCTTTGTGAATCTACCATTACAATTACAATTCAATTTTTCCCCTCATATAATGCGATACATTATAATAACTTTGGCTATGTAATGCATTACATTACTCATTACTTTTGAAACAGAATACAAATAAAAACATTTCAAGCACAGTTTGATAGAAACTGGGAGCATATGATGCATTGTACATGTACATAGACTACATCAGTGATTTTCATACTCATTTGCAACAGAGGCCTGTATTCCATGTTATTGGGGAAATTTCCAGATACATGTACATCAATTCAATTGTGAAAACAATTTCAGCATATTTGTCCTTTAGCGGGAACAAAATTTTTCCGACTAATGTACCTAGTCGCAAATTTGATGATGTTACCAAGAAAAAGGTACAACAGAAATCGTTCTTTATCAAAATAAAACCTTTGAAAATTGAAAATTTTGCACTTGGCTTTTCTTTAAGTAGATTTGAAAATATAGTCTTTAGAACTGGCCTATTATACAGTAGGAAAATTACAGTGCATGGACATTAAATTTAGTTTAAATTTCCTCTTATTTGATCATCTTTGTTTTCAACGGTATAACTCCCAGAAAAAAAATCTGGTTTGTTTATCTTTCCGGCATTTTTGAAAAGTAGGTCTATAACTGTCAATTTATTGTCATCAAGATCAATATGTCATCAAAATAATTATTCTGTATCAGGCCTAAGTACAAACATAAACTGATAATTGGATAAATTTGATTGTAGTAAAAACATAAAGGTGTTAATAAGGTGAAACAACAAAAAAAATTGGGTGTTAAAAATGTTTACTTTGTTTAATTTCATTATTGAAAATCTTTGTTAATGATTCATAGAATCAAAGGAAATAACATAAAATTCAGGTTCAATAATTAAAAAATTTCACATCTAAATCTTTTAATCTAGCTGTTCTACATCTCTCTTCAGTTTATGATAATCATAACTATTTCTGTTGTGTTTTTATAATACTTCTTTATCTTTATTTTCTATATATTTTAGTTGATATATGAAAAAAAATGTAATGAAATGTAATGTAATGGAGACATTACTTGATTTCTTACAATTGTAATCATTACATTACATGAAATTGTAATGCAGAAATTGCGCATTACAAATTAATTTGCATTACATGAGAAAAATGTAATATTACAATGCTTACAATTACACATTACCATTCCCTCAGGTCTGGCCATATATTGAACTGATATTTGTTCCATCACGTGATATTTTGATGGACAGGCTCGCCCGAAGACTCGCCCGCCATCAAAATATCACTAGATGGAACAAGTATGAGTTCAATATATATATAACTAGTACTACTATTTGCATAGAATTCCTTTTGGGTGTTTTAGGTTTGACGCCAAGATTTTCAATGACAAATATTACAAATAAATAAATACACGTAGACATGAAATATTTCACCTTTTTTATGTTCTTTTCCGTTAGATTGTCGGTTCATTAAGTTATTAAAACGAACAAAAAGGAAAAAAGAAAATTGTGTATTTACCGAACTAATGCATCTGTTGTCAATATCGTCTATCTTACTACTTCTATATATTCCTGATTTGTCACCACAAGACACACCACGCAAATTCCATAACTTAATTATATCTATTGATGATGTATTAGAATGGCTTATGACAATCAGATCATGGTTGGATGTGTTATCTGTTGAATGAAAATACAATCTAAATCAAGCTAGATTTATCATCATTAGTTAGGCAAAACATTTTAATTAAACATGTTAAACTACATTATTTATATCATTCAAATCTTGCAACCCTTTCAAATATTACATGCTATTCAGGAATCTTCACAGGGGATACGGGTTCATCTTTCCTGTCTGTGTTCCGTACGGCGAAGACGGGGAATATGAACCCTTATAATCTGTGAACCAAGAATAAGTGTTATATTCTGCTGGAAGTGCTACATTTTTTTCTGTAAAAGGCGTTAAAAAATTATAATTTTGCTACCATTGAGATTCGGTCTCGTATCCTCTTTTAAGCAAACCAAACAAATTGTAGGATTCCAAGGATATTACAATTCACAATATTTCTCTTGTGTATTCTGTTTATTGCTTATAACTGCCTTGTTGCAAATCGATCGATGTTTTGAAAAATTCAGCTTCATAGCTTTCATGTTTAAGGCAGCAATTCTACCTAATTGTCACCGGAATCTCCAATTTGCACTTTGACTTCTAATATAAGAATGTGCTTCAAGAAATGATAATGAAAACAAGATTAAATGGGGAAAATAGTTTAAAGTTTTAAATGTACAAAAAATTAGAGTTTAAAATTTTGCCATTTGTATATATTATTATAAGGTCATTTTCTTTGCTGAAATGAAGCATGTGTACCTCTGGAAACTTAATAGCGAATATCATTTAGAAACATCATATCTAACTACGAACTTGCCTGTTCTTGTACTCCTCAGTAATTGGTTTCTTAAGGCAGAAAAAGTCATTATTCTATTGAAACAAGGGATCTGCGAGCCCCTGTTGACTTCTTATACCCCCGTTCTCATCTCCAAGGATCTTATAACCTGACAAAGTCGGTAAACAGATTCAAGGACTATACATAACAGGGATATGTCACTTCGATAAAACCCAAATATACTTTGACATACGTACGGAGCTAGTAGTAAAAGAAAAGTCGCGTAGTTTCGTTTTTTTATCAGTTGAATTAAACCGAAAGCATGATTAAATTGTTTTACATCTTTAAATTTAAAAAAGGCGGAAGAAATAAAAACCCAGAAATATTGTACTAAACACAAGCCATTTTTGTCTTTTAAAACTTACGTAACAAACTTCAACCAATCATCAATGAAAATAATGCCATGTCTTCAAGCTCTGAATAAATGCCTAAAAATAACTAATCTGATTAAAATGCAATCAGAGGCTCCCAGGAACCTGTATCGCTCACCTGGCTTTCAGTTGCCACAATCAAGCTATCATTGTAAGTTATACAATTGATTTTCAGTCTCTCAAATTTGGTAGCTCGAACAACACATCTTGAACTGTATTTAAAGTCTGATAATGTTTTACTATATTTCTTTGTTGGGCTTTTTAGACAAAAAAAGTCTTGCTAAGGACCACTTTCAACACCAGTTTTGAAGCCGAGACATCATTTTGTAAATGGCGGTCAGTGAACAATTTTCAACATCGGTTTTGAAGTCGCAACATCAATATTTATTTGGAAACCAAATTTTATTGCAATCGGACAATGTTGAATTTTCCCACCTTTTTTGCGCAGCTATTTTGAAAATTACCGTCAATGAACAATTTTCAACATCGGTTTTGAAGTCGCAACACCAATATCTATTTGGAAACCAAATTTTATTGAAATCAAACAATGTTGAATTTTCCCGCCTTTTTTTTTGTGGTCATTTTGAAAAAAACAGTCAACGAATAATTTTGAACATCAGTTTTGAAGTTGCGACATCAATACATGTTTGGAAACCAAATTTCATTGAAATCGGACAATGTTGAAATTTCCCGCCTTTTTTGGTGGCCATTTTGAAAATGGCGGTCAACGAACAATTTTCAGAATGTTTTGAAGTCGAAACATCAATATCTATTTGGAAACCAAATTTCATTGAAATCGGAAAATGCTGTATTTTCCCGCCTTTTTTGGAGGCCATTTTGAAAACAGTGGTCAACAACAATTTTCAACACCAGTTTTGAAGTCGCCATTGCATGGCAATCATTTTATCAATTTATACTGAACCTTCATCTTCTATAGAATTTTCTATAGAATTTTCAGAATGTCGACCGGTGCCATGGAAATGGTAAAAAAGGCGGGAAAACTAAAGTGCTCAGAATTGGATGAAATTTTACAGGAAGGTTGCCTAACATGTGTAGAACTGACTTCTGGTCTCCAAGACTTCAAAATGGCAACCGGTGCCATGGAATTGGTAAAAAAGGCGGGAAAATCAAAGTCCACAGAATTGGATGAAATTTTACAAGAAGGTTGCCTAATATGTGTAGATTTGACTTCTGGTCTCCAAGACTTCAAAATGGCAACCGGTGCCATGGAAATGGTAAAAAAGGCGGGATAATCAAAGTGCTCAGAATTGGATGACATTTTACAGGAAGTTTGCCTTATATGTGTAGAATTGACTTCTGGTCTCCAAGACTTCAAAATGGCGACCGGTGCCATGGAAATCGTAAAAAAGGCGGGAAAATCAAAATGCTCAGAATTTGATGAAATTTTACAGGGAGGTTTCCTAACATGTGTAGAATTAACTTCTGGTCTCTAAGACTTCAAAATGGTGACGGGTGCCATGAAAATGGTAAAAAAGGCGGGAAAATCAAAGTGCTCAGAATTGGATGAAATTTTAACAGGAAGGTTGCCTAACATCTGTAGAATTGTCTTCTGGTCTCCAAGTCTTCAAATTTGTTCACCTTGCCATGGAAACGGAAAAAGGCGGTAAAATCCAAAGTGCTCACAATTGAATAAAATTTGACAGCAAGGTTCCTTAGAATCTTTGGATCTCATCGAAAGCCATTGAATTCTGATGTGGGAGTTCGTTTGCATCCAAACACAATTAATACAAGCTATTATTATTCCCGATGTTCTTCTCTTTCCGCCTAAAAAATTTGTCCGCGCGTTTTCTCAGAAACTAATGGTCCGATCTTCCAGAAACTTCACAGGAAAATGGATCTCTATCCCAAGAGGTGCAAGCAGGTCTTCGAATTTTCAAAATGGCACCGGTTGCCATAGAAACGGTAAAAAAGGCGGGAAAATGAAAGTGCTAAGATTTGAATGAAATTTTACAGAAAGACTGCTTCGGACATGGGGAATTGTTTTCTGGTCTCCAAGACTTCAAAATGGCACCGGTTGCCATGGAAACCTCAAAAAGGCGGGAAAATGAAAGTGCTCAGAATTGAATGAAACTTTACAGAAAGGTTGCTTAGGACATCAGGAATTGTTTTATGGTCTAAAAGACTTCAAAATGGCACCAGTTGCCATGGAAACGGTAAAAAGGCGGGAAAATAAAGATGTACAGAATTGGATGAAACTTCACAGAAATGTTACCTTAGATGTAGAAATTTGGTTTCTTGTCTCCAAGACATCAAAATCCCGATGGTTGCCATGGAAACGGGATAAAGGTGGGAAAATTCAAATAATTCAGAATTGAATAAAACTCCATAAATAGGTTGCATAGGTTCTGTGGAAGTTATTAATAGCCCTTATTTCTGATTTGGGAGTTCATTTGGGAGACTTTTTTATCAGCATCCTGATACAGTTATAAATTTTATTTGATACATTTCTATAGCTCCTCTAAAATATATTGATAAATGGATTAAAATCAATATACAACTGCTAACTAGTACGTAAATTATTAGGAGACTATACACGAGTTTCCAATTGGTAAATTTTTCGTGAAAATTTTGGCGTCACAATATAGAATTTAGGACGTCACAATGTTACGTGACGCAATTTATTCCGACTGACCCCAGGTCAACTGGAGCAATTCATTCATAAAAATGAATTGGAAATTGGTCTATTAATAAGTCAGTTTTTGTTTGCGAATTGACACAAAACAAACGGCTTATTTTGAACTCTATTTAACCGATTACTACATGTTTTTTTACATGGCATTTGATTTGTTACTATTTCAGGGTTCAGCTAATGAGAAAGTGCATGTTATAGGTCAAACAATGCGGAGGACAATTTCTCCACTTTAATTGTCTTTTTGTCTCATGGACTTCGGCTCTTGATAACTATGTTCGGTAATTTTAATATTACCCCCATGTCAAAGTGAGTAAGAACCCAACTGTCAGTCTAAAACGAATAATCCTAAGGACAATGGCATAATCGGAAAAATAAATAAACAAAGAAATATCATGAGCACGGTACAAAAAAGAAAAATGACACACAAACATACAAAGATGAACAATACCGACCCAATGAAAATCCATGGGTGAGATCAGGTGCGCGAGTAGAGTAAGCATCTCCTACTTCTTATAAGACACTAGCGTTGTTGAACATGTCAACTGTGGTAGTAACATTAACTCCAGTAGAAAAAAAACAAACTTTAGTTTAAAAGAGAAAGATCTGTTGACTTCTTGGAAACAGATATCCTATAGCTGTCCACGAGATGAAAACTCAAAGTCATTCTATATGTCCTTTGACCTTACGTTTTTGGATGCACCATATTTCATACAAGTTCAATGGTGAAATTCCCAAGTCTCGTGGACTTTCAAAACTACCAGCAGTTTTTTAACCAAACATATCAAACTTTTGTCTTGACCAACAAAACATTTTCCTATTAAAGTTTTTTCTACTAGTAAATTTGGTTCTCGGAATACATCGGCAAACGAATACCGAAGCAAGAACGAGGAAAGGGGAAATTCTAAAATCATAAATCCAAAATTACGGCAATTAACAGCTACACAAATTGAGACAGTATGACAAATACAAAACAAATAAACAAAAATGAACAAGAACGCTACAAAACTAAAGCACTAGCAGTTTGAACCCCTATAAAAACGGAATTCATCTCATAATAGAGGTTTCCGGATAAGCTACTTAACTTAAACTTAACTACTAACTTTAATGTAATGCATTGAAACGTATTTGGATTATATCCCTTTCACCTCGAGTTGATTGTTTTTCGTCAATTAAACTTTAGTTAAATAATTGTCATGCGGAAAAAATTATTAGTACACTTCAATTTCAGAAATGCCTTGTTTTATATGATTGAACATATTTCAATATATCAGGAATTCAGTTATCCTACTTACTGGTATTTTAGGAGACCACTGACTGTCGTCCGTGTTTGTTACATGAAAATAAATATGATTTCAAAAGACACATAATATTGTATTTATATATATTTTTTATCTTCGATTATTTGTCAATTCATTTACTTGCAGCGCATAAAGTTGTCTTGCAATAATTTTGAAAACGTTTCAACTTAATCGGAACATTATAAAGGGTAGCTGGTATGCTTTAAATTTGCTTTAATTATGTTTTTACAATATCAATTCTGATTGCTTGTTTTGATTTGCATTGGAGGTCATCTTGGTGGTGGGCAAATCTGTCAGCCAGTATACTATAAGAGACCACATAAATGTAAATACTAGTTTCTGTTGTATTAAATAGGAACGGATCAGCATTTTACATTCAATATGCAAACAGTAACGCTGGACGGAAAGTGACGGCAATAAATATCAATAATGTTTGGTTTAGTTGTGCTGAAATGAGTGATCAATTGACTATAGTAGATTAGGGATCACTGGAACAGCACTAGAACCCGTTACGACCATCTAAACTATTACTCATTGGCAGCTTATTATCCTGTTACAAAAACAGGAAAACAGCAAACACCTACAATGGCCAGGAACTACAATCACATGCCACAATTTACAAGCAAACTGCACCAGAAAAATAATAATGAAAACAAGAGACAAACATAAATAACAATAGGAACTCGGCATAGCCTTGTCTTTTATTCAAAATAATACTAATACAAATTATACAATGTAGTTTTGAAATAGAGATGATAATTAATTAACCATATAAACGTGCGCTTCAGTGCAAAACTCTAGCACTAAAGAAGAATGCGAAAGTCGGACTTTCAGCTGACCGATGTATTTTTTTATTTATCACAGTAACAAATGGGTTTCACCTTACTGTACTATCAGGTTGATTGCAAGAGTAATGTATGCTTAAAAATTGTTCCTTGTAAATTTAACCAGTACCACGATGTCACAGAACAAAACCTGAGAGTGTAGGTTCATTTCTAAGGTCATATACAAGAATCAATTTTCGTCAAATTAAATTACCCTTTTGAACTATTTCACTTGAATTTTGAGAGCATATACATTAATTAATTGGGTAATTGATTTAATTTTTTGTTGCTTTTGTTGTTGATCCCTAACTTTTATCTATACCTCAAAGGACACTGTTACAGAATATATTAACATAAAACCATAATGATTATATCCCTTTCACCTCAAGTTAATTGTTTTTCGTCAATTAAAATTTAGTTAAATAATTGTCATGCGGAAAAAATTATTAGTACACTTCAATTTCAGAAATAGTTTGTTTTATATGATTGAACATATTTCAATATATCAGGAATTCAGTTATCCTACTTACTGGTATTTTAGGAGACCACTGACTGTCGTCCGTGTTTGTTACATGAAAATAAATATGATTTCAAAAGACACATAATATTGTATTTATATATATTTTTTATCTTCGATTAATTGTCAATTCATTTACTTGCAGCGCATAATGTTGTCTTGCAATAATTTTGAAAACGTTTCAATTTAATCGGAACATTATAAAGGTTAGCTAGTATGCTTCAAATTTGTTTCAATTATGTTTTTACAATATCATTTCTGATTGCTTGTTTTGATTTGCATTGGAGGTCATCTTGGTGGTGGGCAAATCTGTCAGCCAGTATACTATAAGAGACCACATAAATGTAAATACTAGTTTCTGTTGTATTAAATAGGACCGGATCAGCATTTTACATTCAATATGCAAACAGTAACGCTGGACAGAAAGTGACGGCAATAAATATCAATAATGTTTGGTTTAGTTGTGCTGAAATGAGTGATCAATTGACTATAGTAGATTAGGGATCACTGGAACAGCACTAGAACCCGTTACGACCATCTAATCTATTACTCATGGGCAGCTTATTATCCTGTGTCTTTTATTCAAAATAATACTAATACAAATTATACAATGTAGTTTTGAAATAGAGATGATAATTAATTAACCATATAAACGTCCGCTTCAGTGCAAAACTCTGTCACTAAAGAAGAATGCGAAAGTCGGACTTTCAGTTGACCGATGTTTTTTTTATTTATCACAGTAACAAATGGGTTTCACCTTACTGTACTATCAGGTTGATTGCAAGAGTAATGTATGCTTAAAGATTGTTCCTTGTAAATTTAACCAGTACCACGATGTCACAGAACAAAACCTGAGAGTGTAGGTTCATTTCTAAGGTCATATACAAGAATCAATTTTCGTCAAATTAAATTACCCTTTTGAACTATTTCACTTGAATTTTGAGAGCATATACATTAATTAATTGAGTAATTGATTTAATTTTTTGTTGCTTTTGTTGTTGATCACTAACTTTTATCTATACCTCACAGGACACTGTTACAGAATATATTAACATAAAACCATAATGATTATATCCCTTTCACCTCAAGTTGATTGTTTTTCGTCAATTAAAATTTAGTTAAATAATTGTCATGCGGAAAAAATTATTAGTACACTTCAATTTCTGAAATAGTTTGTTTTATATGATTGAACATATTTCAATATATCAGGAATTCAGTTATCCTACTTACTGGTATTTTAGGAGACCACTGACCGTCGTCCGTGTTTGTTACATGAAAATAAATATGATTTCAAAAGACACATAATATTGTATTTATATATATATTTTTTATCTTCGATTATTTGTCAATTCATTTACTTGCAGCGCATAAAGTTGTCTTGCAATAATTTTGAAAACGTTTCAATTTAATCGGAACATTATAAAGGTTAGCTAGTATGCTTCAAATTTGTTTTAATTAAGCACTATAATTTAGAAAAAAAATGCACATACATGTAGTGCAATCTGTTGTACAAGATATGCCTGATCCTGACAGTTTAGTAATTTACAATGTATATGGTGTATTAAACGGGTGAACAGATAGATGAACAAGAAACGAGACACCATATTGCATGTGTCGATTTGTCCTACACATATGTGTTATCGAAGCAAGACTTGTATCATACAGTTCTTTGTCTTCATTTGGCCAACATAGTTATATATCTTGTACGTGAATAAAGCTTTTAATAAAAGTCCTAAATCATAATCAGCACGACAAAACTTTACTTGCTTCAACTGTTTGCCCACTTTTGTACGCATAAATACGCATGTCTTGTATTTAATGTACGTGTGCACTACAAAATGAAGCAATTTCTGCTCAGTGAATCTACAACAAATTACAAATGTTACTAAGATATTCTTAAAGTTTTGTTTCAAAAATTTGACTTCATGTGCACGGTTGGAAAGAAAGGGTAGGAGGCTGTTTTTGTATCTCTAATTCAAGAGAAAATACCTTACAATAACGGACCTTTGATAATTATTTGTTTCGACATTATTAAAGACTCGGTAACCAACTATTGTATAAAATGGTGCAAACGAGAAAGTGCAGACAAACATGCTCTTAATATGTTTAAAGATAAAATCATTAGTAAAGTCACCAACAAAATTAATTTCTATAAAGAAAATTATTATGAGTCACCACCTAAGCTGTCTGTTAACAGAATTAAGTCCAAACTGAAAGAACTTGGTGAGAAATATGTGTTTGCACCTGTCGACAAAGCTTCAAACAACGTTGCCATTATCTGAAAAAAATACTATATCGATGTCCAAAAAAACGAATTGGCAAAGTCTAGCACTTTTGAACGTACAAATTATGACGAGAAAACGCTCACCACACAACATTACAAGGATACAGAAACACTCAAAGTTCCACCTAAAGATAACACCCTACCTACTATGTACTGGATTCCTAAACTTCACAAAAATCCCTATAAACATCGTTTCATTTCGGCTTCAAATAACTAAATACCGAAGTTACTGTGAATTTATTTTCTGCATATGCGCATTTCGACAACTTATGTCTCTTCAGTGCAGATAAAATCTAAACGTTTGGAAGACCATAAAATCAAATATATTAAAAAACTGATAGAGAACAAATTCCAAATATGATCCAAATGTAAAGCCAAAATCAGCTAAGGACAGAGCTTTGCGTGAGGGAGATACTCCTTAGTTTTCAATGAAATTTACAAAAATTTAGATATTGCAAGGTTTGAAATAAAATCGGCTTTCGGGTCAGCACCGAAGTACTGACTACTGGGCTGGTGAATACCCTCGGGGACTAACAGTCCACCAGCAGAGGCATCGACCCAGTGGTAACAAATAACTAAATACCGAAGTTGTTCTACCACAAATTTGTCCATCAATTTAACTAGTGCACTCACTTGTATAAAAGAGTTAGTCAAAAACTATTGTGAGAAAACATATCAAAACTCTGGTGTAAATTACTTTTGGAGTGTAAAAAATTCTATTGAAGTTTTAGATAAATTACAATCTATAGATAGACCAGTTTCATCTATTGACAGTTATGATTTTTCTACACTTTATACAACCCTTCCGCATAATTTGATTAAATCTAAATTGGGTGAACTTATTAAATGGTCTTTTAAATTTTCGGGTCTTCAGTTTATTTGCTGCAACAAAACGCAAGGATTCTTCTCCAATATCTCTTACAACAATTATTGCTCCTGGACATGTGATGATATGATTAAGGCACTGAATCTCTTGCTAGACAACATTTATGTTCGTTTCGGCACCATTGTTTATCATCAGGTCATTGGAATCCCCATGGGTACTAATTGTGCACCTCTCATTGCAGACCTTTTTCTGTTCTGTTACGAACGGGAATTCATGAAAAAACTACAAAATGGAACTGTACCAAATAGTGATAAACTTATTTCTATTTTCAATGATAATAGCAGGTATATTGACGATATCCTTACTATTGACAATCCCCAGTTTTTGGCTTATGTTGACACCATTTACCCACAACAACTGAAACTAAATAAGGCAAACAATGATTCTAAATACTGCCCTTTTCTGGATCTAAGTATCACCATT